>PVKS010045590.1:0-13724 GCA_004027875.1 Aplodontia rufa
CTTTCATTGCTCAGACACTTCGTGGTGTACATGGTGTTGCGGTTTGAACCCATGTACTGGTGCATGCTAGGCAAGCGCCGTAACCGCCAGGCCACTGCTTCATCCCCTAATAGATATTCTTATACATATATCTTGTGAATTTGATTACTTATTTGAGATACATTCTAAACACAATATTTTCTAGTTAATGAATATATACATGTTTAAGGTTTTAAGTAAAACTGTAGTTTTCCCTTCAGAATTTTGTACTTTATTCCACTTCCTTGCTGCTTGAAGCAACTTATTTCCCTACATCTTCACCTAAACTCATCCTTAGCTTTTGATTTTTGTTAATTGCATAGTTGAAATATTTCATAGTTGTTTCTTAATTTGCATTTTCTTTATTACTAATTGAATTTACTTTGTGCATTAAATGCTAATTTGTGTTTTGTGTGTTTGAATTGCTGGCTTATGTTATTTGCTCATTTTCTGGAGGAATATTGTTTACTCTGTGTGTGTGTGTGTGCGCGCGCGCATGTGTGTGTATTAAGAACACAGTATGAGATCTACCTCATTAGCAAAGTTCAAAGTGCACAGTGTTGTACAGTTAACCATAGATACTAGGTTATACAGCAGATCTCTAGAATTTACTCATCTGGCATAACAGAAACTTTGTACCCATTGAAGAACAATTTCCCTTTCCCCTCTCCCTCTATCTCCTGCCAACCACTATTGTATTCCCTCTTTTTTTGTGTGAGTTTGATTATTTTAGATGGAGTCGTGCAGTGTTTTTTTCTGTGTCTGGCTTATTTGATTTAGCATAATGTCCTCCAGATTCATTCTCACAAATGCAGAATTTCTTTCTTTTAAAAGCTAAATCATATTTCACTGTGTATATACACTACGGTTTCTGTAACCATTTATCTGTCAGTGAACACTTGGGTTGTTTCTACATCTTGACTATTGGAAATAATCTTGTAATACAAATTGGAGTTCAGTTATTAGCGTGAGATGTTGATTTTAAACCATCTGGATATCTATCTAATAGTGATACAGCTGGATTATGTGGCTTCTTTTTAAAGATTTTTTTGAGAATCCTGTGTACTGTTTTCCATTGCTTCTATATTATTCTCCCTACAGAGAGAATGTTAACCCTTTATTAAAAATATGAAAATATTTTTCAGTTTATCTTCTGCATACAAATAAATATTTAATTTAAAATTTTTAATTTTTATGCAGTCACACTAGATTTTTTTCTTTGTAGATTTTGCCATTTGAATAATTTCTAAAAGATTTTCCTTATCAGAAATGCATATTAACAGACACTTAGACTTTCTTCTACTATTTTCACTTGTACTTTCATTAATTTGTAGCTTATTTTGGTAAAATATTAGAGATATAAATATTTCTTTGTATGAAATTGAATCTATTTACTTTCACATCAACTTTTCCACTAATCTGAAATCCTTCATTGTTGCTTACCAAATCTGTAGATCCTTACGTTTATGGAATCTGTCCTTTCTATTGGTAAGTTGTCTAGTTGGCAGCAATATTGCACTATTTATTTTATTTTTATAATACATCTTAGTTTCTTGATAAGGAAGGCTCCTTTTAATTATTGTTTATTTTCATACACTTCCAGATGAAATTGAGTCATACATTCTAGTTTTAAATAAAGTTTCTCTTTAAGATTTTGATTGGTTTTCCGTTACATTTATAGATTAATTTGGAGAAAATGGACATAATTCTAATAAAGACACTGCCTCTTCAGAATTATATCTATTACTTCAGTTTTTTCAACTCTTCTCTTATGTCCTTTGGCTATTTATAGATCTCTCCCCCAAAATTCAGCATTTTACCTTATTATTGTCATAGCCATCTTTCTTCCATATGTTTAGTGTTACTTTATGGACAATTCTTGTATCTACCATTTAGTTATGTGCTCCTCAACTCCCCATCTCTCATGCATCACTCTGTGTTATACTATGTACCTGCTTCAATTTCTCCAAATACGAGCAAACCTGTCATGTCCACATTATCTGAAAGTTCACGTAGAGCCACATGGTCATGGGATAGTGACATTTCCACACGGGGAGAAGGGAAATTACAGTTGTTTTCTCTCCTTTTTTGGTTTAATTTTCATTTAGTTCCTAAGAAAAGTTGTTCTGGCTCATATGTTTCAATTTCATGGTTACTACAGGGTGTAAAAATTGAACAGCAGTATAGATTTCTGCAAGATACACTTGCCACTTGTCTCCCAACAAAGGCTATATTCTGCAATTATAGGGCATTCTTTTGGACTGAGTCTTTGTTATCAAGAAAATGAAAATGAATATTCCTCTTAGAGGAATATTCTCATAGTCCATTATATTGGTCAGTTTGGATTGCTTTAACAAATTGCTGTAGACTGAGTGGCTTAAACAGCAAATATTTATTTCTGGCAGTTCTTGAAGCTGAGAAGTCATAGTTCAAGGTGCCAGTGGATTCGATTTGTGATGAAGACTAGTTTCTTGTTTGCAGATGGCACTTTCTTGCCGTGTTCTCATATGATAGAGACTAAGCTCTGATGTCTCTTCTTGTAAAAGCACTAACCCCACTCATGAAGGTTCTGCTTATGAACTAATCCCTTCGTCAGACCCCACTTTCTAGCACCATCTCATGGTGAGTTAGGATTTCAGCATATGAATTTGTGCAGGAGATACAAAATTCACTTCATATAAACTATTATAACCCATGAGCGCATTAATTAGAGTATTTCCATTTGGATTGCTTCATAAGAATGTGAATCATGTAATTTTACACAAACTAATACTTTTTTTAGAGATGTTGTGGGAAGAGGAAGGGAGGGATAAGGGTGGGTAATTGGGGGGGCACTCTTGGGGGTAAATCCAATTTTCAGAATCTATATACATTATATATTATTTTGTTAAAATTTGTATGATTGTTCAACAAATAAATTCCTCAATAAAAAAGAAAATAAAGAATGTGAATGTGAATATTACAAAATACTAGACACAAATGTGGGGAGGATCCCAAATAGGTGTCTGGGAAAGTACTCCATCCAGGTAGAGGACCACAGGTGTAAATGATAAAGTTGGAGAAAGTGGTGTGGTGTTTTGGGGAGAGAGAGGATATTAACAAGAAGTTATGAGAACTCAGAAAACAGGATTGTTTTTGTCTATATATATATTATCTTGCTTGGTGGTAAAGAAAAATTACTTTAGAAATAGAAGGGGTGGAGGTTATAGCTGCCTTTACAGTAAGATCCATTAAGATTCCTCCCACTTACCCAGTCTCAGCCAACAGGAGACAGGGTTATTGCTTTTAAAAACTGAGCCAGCAGCAGGATTCTGACCATGGGCAGATTTCTACCACCATCATTGCAGTCATTTTTAGTGACATATCCAAACAAACGTTCAGGCCAGAATCACTTCTTTAAAATATCTTTTTTCCCAACTGTAATCATTAGGATATCATTCAATACTGCCTTTTCTAATAACACATGGCTACTTTATTCTACCTAGCAATCTATGTGGCATCATTACTGATATGACAAATTTTCAAAGAATCACTTTCAAGCAGCTACATTTTATGTGCAGGACACACAGCTGCCACTTGAAGCTCAGCTCACAATCAACTTGATAAGTCAATCAATTTTCATTTTGTCCTCATCTCCTAGGTAACCAGAGCATCCATCCAGACCCTTGCCAAGGGAGAACATTTAAAAAGTACTATGTATTCATAATTTGTTTTCTTTGAACACTGACATAATAGAAAAAGCAAAGAGCTACCCATGCAATATTTTAAATCATAGGAACACAAATTTTTCATTGATTCTGGTGAGAGAACATAAGCGGAAACATACCATGGAATACAACATCACTATATTTCAGGCTTTTATGATCTATCATGAATGAAAACTGCACCACCTGCTTAGTCCATTATGTATTTAATGTGAATAATAAGTATCCCACTGCTGATTATTAAAACAAATTGTACACCATCTGATATTATGCTTACAACCCATCCTATGCTTTGTGACTGTGAGAAAGATACAACTTGATGAAGGTGGGTGCATTGGGACAAGTCTTTTGATGTGAGTACAAGGCATTTGGCCTCAAAGGAAGACATTTATCTGCCAAAAAAGGCATGTTAAATGTAATTATAAAAGAATATTACTGGCACAATGTTGAGGATGAAGATTTCAGCCCTTGCAAAAAACATTATGTTTTACCTTATCTTATTGTGCTACGTGAAGTCATGAGAAAAACTAAACATTTGGTGTTTTAGAAATAATTCACAATCAGGAAGTTATAGATTTTGCTCGCCTTTTGACACAGTGCAACATCCAAGCTCACTAGCTATACAGGCTTCAAATTGGCCTGGGCCTACTCCATCTACCTGGATATTGTAACTGGTATATTGGCTTCTATGTCCTGTGGGAGTTTTTCTCAATGCCTTGTAAAGATCCATCACTAAATATGGCTGCATGTTGGAGAATAATACTTGCCAAATACCTATTAGAACTGAGAAGAGGAAGAAGTAACATGATGTGAGTGAGAGTATCAGTCCTTGAGTTTCTGTGTTATAAATATTATTTTGCTTAAATGTTTTGATGGATTTGAAAACCATCTAAGGTCCTGTTTCTGGTTCTAAAACAAGATGGAAGTGAAGTGGGCACAGTACTCTTTTTGGGAAGGCTACTTGCCTCTGAGACCTAAGTTTCCTTAGGTCCTTCTGTGGGACATTGAAGAAATGACTGATTTCTTTGTGGAGATTATCTGAAAAATGAAAGTGTTGATGAGAACACTGAGATTCTTCCAACTCTAAAATCAGATAGCTTTATCTAATAGACTATGAGAATTTTATGAGTTTCTTCTTACCTTCACCTGTCTACATATAAGCTATATTTAAAATTCCCTAAAACTCTGAGGAACCCAAAAGCAAACACAGAATACACAGGAAGATTTATGTTAAAAGTTCCAAGTGTGATTTGAATAGGTATCCACAGATATTACAAAACAAAAACCAACCAACACCATTTGTTTGAATCTACCTGAGAGAATTTTATTTATTATCAACTGGCATTAAAAGAGTTAAATGCCAACAAGTCAGACCTTTTAAGTTAAAAGATGCCATGCCTCAATTCATGCAAGGATCCTAGGTTATTTACAATCCAAGTAAATACATTTCATTTTTCAAAAACAAATGTATCCTATCGACTGAGCAGTCAGAACTTCACAAATTGTGAGTTAAAGTTTCCATTCCTGAGTTAAACATTTCTGCAAGCCTCTTTATTCTTCTGGGTAAATATAAGGAGTCCAACCTTTTTTGCTAAACTTAAGAGAGAGAGTGTGTAAATTTAAATTGACTAAGAACTTCGTCTCCTTTATAGAGCACTAAGAGTTTCCTGTGGTCCTTGCTTTGAAGAATTCTAACCGGTGTATAGGATATATTTTTGTAAAACCTCATCCCACACATAAAATACTATAATATTTTATCTTATATAAAAACACACAAAATAAAAACATATAGTCATTTCTTCTCCTCTTTGTCTTTGTCTCCATCTGGCTCTCGGTGTCTCTGTTTCTCTGTCTCCCTGACTCTCTTTTTCTTCACACTATATACACTTTTCCCAAATACTAGCTGTAATATTTGGGAAAATACATAGTAGGAATCTTTATAGGTTGTGTGTCTTGAGAAGTGAAGTTATTTTCTTATCGACTGTGCTATATAGATATATTATATCCTTTTTTCTTGCATGGAAGATGAGAGAATTACCTTTGGCCAATATGCTTATATGTAAGAAATTCTAATTATATCTTTTTACACTATATACTAACATTTTCCAGTAATCAGTTTCCAGTAATCAAGATGATTTTCAGTGCTAACTGTTATGTATGTTAAAAATCTACAAATGTCAATTGGATATAGATTTTAAAATATTGATATTCTCAAGGGAATCACATTCTTAAAGAAATACCAAGTAACAACTCCATCTCTTCTGCAACTGGGCCTTTGTCTCCATTGTCACTACCACCTTCTATTTCTATATCTTTGTCATCTCTGTTTGTATATCTTTGGGTCACTTCATATTTGTGGTTGTTCTGGAGAATACTGGGTCAGGCAGGCCTGGGTATTATGCCTGTGACCTAATTGCTGAAGTTTCAAGAGAAGATATCAATTCCTTCAAGTTTGAGTGAGAAGTGGAACACTGAATCTCACTTGCTTTTGTTGACTTCCAGATGATACAGTAGTATATACTTGATGGTCAAGATCATTTGTATATTCGCTAAGCCTGCCTTTTCACCGAATCACTTAATCATGTAGTCCCCATATTCTGTATCTGCTGAATGGAGTGACCTGCCATTCCTTGTATATGTTATGTGACTTCTCAGTGAGTGACTTCTTCCTCATCATTTTATTTTTTTCTGTGAAGACTCCTTTTATCGGTGATCACATGCTACCTTTTTTTGAGTGTCTAACTCAGATGCCATCATTATATTAAGGGTTTCCTATTCTCTAAGCCAGAAGGCTATCACTTAACACCAAGTGTTAGTAAATTGAAGTTGAGATACAGGTTATAGCCTAAGGAATAGAGAAAATCAAGAATAGTGAAGATACTGCGTGGAGAGAGGAAAAGTTCTAGTGCTTCTCCTTCAAAGGTCTGGACCTCCCTTTGGTACTGGCTCCTTTCTGGCTTGTTAAGGCTATCAGTGTATATGTTTTGTCCTTGATTGTGGGTTTAACACAACTTGAGGGTGTGAGCCATGTTCTATTATCTTGGGATTCTGTGCAGGACTCAGTATGATGGATTGACAGCAGCTCTAGTGAAAGAGGCAGCCTTTTTAGTCAAGGCAGAAATCCTGCTGGGCCTTTAAGTGGCCTTATGTAAGCCAAGGAAGAAACTCAGTGAGGACACAGGAAGGAATCAAGCAGACTCACTTGAGAGGTATTCAACCTGGGATTTGAAAGATGAGTGTATTTTTGTCAAGCTGTCAAAGCAGCAGAGGGCTAGACATTTAATATGAAGGACTATTTAATAATACACACTCTCCAAGAAAGGCTGATGTATCTCATAAATTCGTGGACCTGGATATGCGTGATCAGAAGCCAGTTGACTACTTTTGCAGAAATTATGGAGGAAATTTATGCTGTCTTTTGATGAAACCTCTCATGACCCTGAGACACATGAATTTATGTAATTTCTGTCATATACTCCTAGAGGAGTTTAAAGATTAAAAAAATTTAGTGAATTTTTATTAGCTAAATACATATTATTTTAAAATGTCCACTTAAAAACATATTTTTTGAGACAAGGTCTTACTAAGTTGTCAAGTCCAGCCTCTTATTCCTGGGCTCAAGGGATCTTCCAGCCTCAGCACTATGAGTAACCACTGTACTCATTTTTTTTTTATATAATAGGAAAATACACAATTTTCTTTTAAATAAAGAAAGAGGGACAGTGAGAGAGAGAGAAAGAGAGAATCAATTTTATTTAGGTTTTCATGTGACCTTCCTTACTCCAACACTTTATTGTATATGTGGTGCTGGGGTTTGAACCTGTATCCTCACGTATACCCAGGAAGCGCCATAACAAGCAGGTCACTGCTCCAGTCCCAGAAAGCACACATTTTATTCTGAGAGGAAAATATGAAAAATTGCTTTTGTAACCAGAACATTGAACTTGTGAAACTAAAAAACATCAATTTTAATTTTGCTTCCTACATTGCTTTTAAGTCCATACTATGAAATAATTATTTTGCTTTTCCTGAACAAAATCTTGAGTCGTCTTCCAAAAAAGCTCAGTTCAATAATTTGTAAGTCTATATACATGTGGCAATCAAAGCTTTATTCTTGACTTTAAGTCTAAAATTAGGTCCCCTGCAAACCTACACCTGTGTGGAAGCCTCTGCAGACTGGGCATATCCAGCCTCTGCACTTTCTCCCCACTTTGCCTTCCACCTCTCCCTGCGCTTCATGCTATCTATGTTTCTGGATGCATCAGGATTATACAGGGGAGGAAACAAGACAAGTGTCACTTAGTCAATCCTTCCACAAGCTGACATAAGCTCTGGGCTTGGAGATGTTGGCAAATGGCCCCTGAGTTGTACATGCTCAGTAAAGGTTTCCGCACGCAGCCAGGGAACCCTCACCTGAAGTTTCTTGACTTGGATGGTCATCATCTAGCTTGGTCATGTTGGGAGACATGTTCCACACTTTCTAAATAGTACATTTTTTTAAAACCATGCTCAAAGTGAGGAGAGAGACACACCCTCTTATCCTCTATACTAAAAAAAAAAAAATAAATCTCTAGTTCTCCAACATTTTTCTACCCCACAAAATCTCTCTAAAACATTCAATTTTAACCTCTTAACCACTTAAGTGGGCTGCAATAACGAGAGTTATAAAACTGGATTTTGATCAGTTATTTTTCAAATATTGTATTTCAGTGAACCAGCAAATCTCTTCAAAACATGAAAATAGCTGATTTTTTTTATTAGAACCTAAATCATAACTGAAAATGAGTTCCTCTTAGGATCATCCTAAATAAACCAAAAAGGCAAGATTCACTAGATTTTTGCTTAATGCATAGAAGAAATTCATTAGCTTGTCCCTTGGCTTACAAGGAAATATGTGATAATAATGGCACTTTAAGTAGTTTCTAGTCACAGTATTTGGGGTTGGGAAGTGCTCTTCTACTTGTGTCTCATGATTTCCCAAAGTTCTATATGAACTTTGATAACTATATATTACTTAGTTATATGACATTAGCTAGATATTTAATTAGCTACTTACATTTGCTCCATTTGTGTGTCTTGCTCCAGTATCACTTTTTCCTCTGGAGTTTGGCATGGTATTGTTCAAATGAGGGAAGCACATCAGTTCTGCTTCCTTTGTGAACATTAAAGACTTCTTTTGGGAATAAGAAAAAAGACTCACCTTATTTTTCCAAGTGTTTGTCCTGCTTCCATGTAGGAAGGACTTCCTCAGATTCCCCACACTAATAATAAATTATTAAAGAAGTCTCATGGGCAAGAGGGGGGAAATGTGGGTCTGCTGACAGTACTGTGATAAATATTCACATTGATTATAAAAAAATAACAACAGTGAAAGTTCAAAATCCCAGTTTGCTCTCAGATCAGTATTTCTTCCCCCTGAAATAGGTTTCAACTTTCAACACTGAACTTCCTGAAAAACAGACTGCAACCTAATCCCAAAGATTGCTTTAGCACATTCCACTTCTTGCCTTGGTTTCTAAAGACTGAAAAAAAAAAATGTAAGGAACTGATGATAAGAATCATCTTTCAGAGCATGATAGGGACAGTGTCCTGGTTCAGTTCACTAGGGAATGAGAGGCTATTTCAAATAGTGTGGGCCACCTTCCAATACAGAGGGTAGGACTTGCCATCAGAGACCAGAGAATAAAGATAAGGTAGAATAGGATACAATAAAAAGAAGAAAGAAAGAAAGAAAGAAAGAAAGAAAGAAAGAAAGAAAGAAGAAAGAAAGAAAAAAGAAAGAAAGAAAGAAAGACATCAAATGACTTTTCAACTATAGCTGAATTGAAAATAAGAGGACATTTTCAATTAATGGAAGCATAGTATAGGAGAAAGAGTCACCCACTTCAGGGAATTTTGATAACAAGTTGATAACACACCAAGCTTTAACTTTATTAGTCTTGCTGCCTACATGGGGATCTTTCCTGTGGGTACGTTTAAAGAGCCCATGAGGCTCTAAGCAAATGGTCCATAAGGATGTCTTTCTTTTTGTTATAAATACAGGGTAATGATACGCCTCATTTACCAGTTAAGCCGTAATGGCTTATTCAGATCCATCATGCTAAGGGTTACTCTGGGACTGTTGAGCAGACACAAGTTTCTGCTGCCAGCAAATACATTTAGCCCTTGTTATACTACTTTCTTTTGTGACATGCTGCCTCTTGAGTTGTTAAGAAGGCCTGGGTAAGGAAGGGAGAGAATCCATGTTGTGTATTATCATCATGGTCCATTTCTTTGGAATAAAAGAAAAAAGAAAAAAAATAAGAAACTCAGGCAAAGTTAATAACTGAAAAATATGCCACTTTGAATAAAATATCTGGATATTAATATTTTCCATGAGTATAATAATATGTAAGTTTATTAGTCTACACACTTGTTTTCTGGACATGTTAAGTTGTATGAATTAAATTATCAAAATTTAATTTACTGACCCTAACTATTTATTCTTCTTAAAAGATCATATTGCAGCTGGGTGTGGTGGTGCATGTCTGTAATTCCAGTGAGTCCAGAGGCTGAGGCAAGAGGATCATAAGTTTGAGGCCAGCCTCAGCAACTTAGAGAGACCCAATTTCAAAATAAAAAAAAATTGAAAAAGATATAGCTCAGTGGTAGAGTGCCCCCTGGTTAATTCCCAACATACACACATACACACACACACACACACACACACACACACACACACAAATAAATAGTACTTACAAAGCTACCACTTAAGCCAATATAAAAATGACTCCTAACAGAATTGCAGTCTTAAGAGATGTCAGAAAGAACTTTTTTCTTCTATTTCTTTGTTTTAACTGTGTTATAATTTCAGTATTTCACTCTTTAGGAAAAAAAAGTTTAAAAATTAGCTCTGTTTAGGGGCT
This sequence comes from Aplodontia rufa, assembly GCA_004027875.1. Lineage (NCBI taxonomy): Eukaryota > Metazoa > Chordata > Mammalia > Rodentia > Aplodontiidae > Aplodontia > Aplodontia rufa. The sequence continues at coordinate 10,628 of PVKS010045590.1, forward strand.
GGAGTGATGGCTCAGTGGTTATGGTGCCTGCCTATGTGCCTGGGGACATGGGTTTGAACCCCAGCACCATGTGCCTACACACAAAGTATCAGAGCAATGAAGGCCACATGAAAAACTAAATAAAACTGATTCTCTCTTTCTCTGTCTTGGTCACTGTCCCTCTCTCTTAAAAAAATTAGCTGTTTAATTTTAAATGCTTTTGATACATGCTGGCTAGAACAGAATGTAGGGAGATAGCTCCTCTGAGACACATAATATGTGTATATAAAGTTCTGACCTTGAAGCAGGATATCAACAAGTGGTCTAGAAATTTTTTCCATAAACATACATATCTTGGAAACTTTAGTCTCCCAAAGAAGGGACCTTCTACTTTGTCTCAGACACTTTAGTGGGTGTCATAGCTTTGTGGAATGGAAGATTCCACCTGTCTTTCATTCTTAGCTGTCTGCAGAGATCGTGGATTATGGTTTAGTGGACAGAAACCTTTAGGGGACCCATGACACCACAGTCATTGGTGTCATTTAGATTGATAGACTGGTTGGGGACAGAGTGCTCTTAAAGGGTAGAGCCCTGGAGTTCACCTTCACTAGCTTCATCCAGCTCCTTATTGTATCTCTTCTATCTTACATGAGCTAGAAGACAGCTGCTCAGTACATGCCAAACTGTCCCCAAAAGTTGAATAACATTCAATGTCAAACCTCATTGTAAAAGTCGTCTTCACTTGAATTAAGTACTTTTGATACTGTGTGCACTTACAGATCTTAAGACTTCAGAAAAATGTTATATCAACACTCCAAAACATAATATTAAGAATGAGAGGCAATACTGATTGACTGCTTTCTAAGTGATAGAGGATTAGGCACTTAATGTGTATTATTTCATTTAATAATACATGCTAATTTAATAGTAAATTGAAGGGATGTCAGTTATTCTACTATGTATAACTCAACATGCAGTAGCAAAATTTCTTTATTTCTGCCTTGTGGAGGAGTACATTATTTACCAGCTAAGAGAAATGTTTTATTTGTGTCTTTTCCTTAGAAAAAAATAATAAACGAAGTAAATAAAAATTTTAACAGTCAAACTAAACAAAGCATTATTAAGCTTAGGAAGGCAAGTTATAGAAATTTGTGTTATTCTCATATATTGTTGCCAGCTCAAGGAGACACATTTGATCACATCTATTTTAATTACTTCTTGTACTTAATGGATATTGTAATTGACAACACTCTCTTGCAATCAAGAGTAATATGTAAATTGGTTTTTAAAAGAAAGGAGGTTTTAGCCTTTACTTTCTGAGTGGTGTCAAAGGTCTAAATCAATATGTATTAGCATACTGTACTTTACTACATTAAATCTTCCTCAAGGATTAGAAAACCCAAATACACATCAGTAACAACAGAAATACTTTTGGGAAGATAGAAATAGGGTGATGTGAAAATTATGCTTGTTAATGTACCTGAAATGTACATCCAGGGCTTTTAAGAAATATACCATATAGTCATCAGAATTAAATGGAAAAGAGATCACATGAACTCGGATTTTTATTGTGTATTTATTCATTTGTTTGCTTCAGAATTCATTCGATCAAACACACACAGATACAGTCATTCTCTGGCCCCTGCATTATTTTTCTTTCTCAAAAATCACAAAGCTTGTACATACTCCACACTATTTCATAGATGTGAGGTCTCATGCTTTTTACGCAACTTTTATGTCATATACATATGGAGTTATTTTTTAAGAAAACAGCTTTATTTATTTACTATACATATCTATTATATGAATAACATATATTATACACATTAGTTTATAACCTAATAGCGTTTTTATGTTCATAGATGATTGTGCAACCATCACTACACCAAATTTAGAACATTTTCATCACATATAAAAGAAAAGATTATAACTCTTAGTAGTTATTCCCCTTTTATCCTCTCCTTTCCTCACTTATTCCCCATCCACTGCCTTAGACAATCACTTATTTAGTTTCTGTCTCTGTTTGTTTGCCTATTTGGGACACATTTAAAAAATATTCTTCTTATCAAACTGTGATTATTTATTCTTTGATCAATATATCTGTAGTCCACCTGGTCCCAACCATCCACTCCTCTGGTAACCTTTATTCTACTATCTTTGCTCTCTACTTCTTTGAGACCAATGTTTTTTAGATTCCACATACAAGTGAGATCATGTGGTATTGATCTTTCTGCATCAGGCTTATTGTTCAATTAACATAATGTTCTCCAGGTTCAAATTATATGACTATGCTCTTTTTATGGGTGAGTAATATTTCATATTATATATAATATATGTAATATTTTCTTTATCCATTCAGTTGTTTATGGATTCTTAGGTTGATTTCATACTTGTGTATGGTAAATAATAGTGAAATTACATGGAAAAATAGATCTCTTCAATATCAGATTTCCTTTCCTTTAGATATATACCCATTAGTGTGGGATTCCTGATCATATGATAGTTCTATTTTTAATATTTTGAGGAAACTTCATATTATTTTCCATAATGGTGTATTAATTCACATTCTTACTAAAAATGTTCCCCTTTCTGCATAATCTCAATAACGTTTGCTACATTTGTTTAATTTGTTATAGCCATTCTAACTATTAGGGTAAGGTAATGTCTCATTGGGGTTTAGACTTGCATTTTCCTGATGATTATTGGTGTTGTATAATTTTTTTATACCTGTTGGGCACTTTTTTGTCTTCTTTTGAGAAATGCCTACTCATATATTTAGCCTATGTTTGTTTTGGTATGGAGTTGAATTCCTTATAAATTTTTATAGTAACTCCTTATTAAATGTATAGTTTGCAAATGTTTTCTATAATTCTATAGGTAGTCTCTTCATTTTGTTGATTATGTTCTTAACTGTACAGAAGCTTCTTTTTTCAATTTTTTTTGTTATTTTTGTTTTTGAGTCTCATAAAAATTTTTCCCAGTGATGTTTAATATATTTTTAATTCAAAAAAAGAAATCATATTTTCCTTGAAAGATTGTTTCAAAGACTAAATTAGATAATTGTAAGAAATAAATATGTAAGAAGTTAATATAGTTGCTACTACTTTTTTTTTTTTTT
>PVKS010045591.1:0-13714 GCA_004027875.1 Aplodontia rufa
TCCTTTTTTAGAGATATGGGGGGAAGGGGAAGGGAGGGATAAGGGTGGGTAATTGGGGGGGGGCTCTCCTGGGGGTAATTGTAATATCCAGAATCTATACACATTTGATATTATTTTGTTAAAAACTTGTATGGTTGTTCAAAAATAAAAAAATTTTTAAAAAAGAGAGAAAGACAGTGAGAGGGAGAAAGAGAGAGAAAGAGACAGAGAGAATCTTTTTTGAGTTTTTCACATGGCTTTTGTTGCTCTGGCACTTAGTTGTGTACGTGGTGCTGGGGTTCGAACCTGTGTACTTGTTTGAACTCATGCACTTGCACATGCAGAGCGAGCGCAGTAACCGCCAAGCCATCACTCCAGCCCTATTTTGGGTAGCTTCTGATGATAGAACATAAAACATCTCCAATTTAAATTGCCATCTAATTCAACATGTCAGCCAAATCCCAGCACTTCTCTTTGCTATGTCTAATTATCTAAAAATAACATTTTCAGGTCAGGTTTTATTAAAAAAAAAAGTGAAAGAAATGAATATTCCATCTGTGTTAACATTTTCTGACCTAGTTTAATTTTTTATATTACTCATCTTGTAGGCCAGCTACAAACAGACCAGAATAGCATTGTCTTTATTGTGAAGATATTGATGATTTATCTCAACCTTGAATTCATTTTGAACAACAGAATATCTTATTAGCAGAAGAAACATTTAAGATTGAATGTCATTAAATGACTATTATTGAATTTGGATGATTTTCTTAAACCAGTAAATAAATGATAATCTTAATATCTAAATTTGTTCAGATAATTAATAGAGCATTTTATATTTCTATATCTTAATAGATTCATCAAAAAAGCAAATCTACTCAAAATTAGTTCCAATATTAAAAATATACAAAGAAATGATTTAATAATATTAATTCTTTTACTAATAAATATCTTAAAATTTTTTGTCAAAAGGTGTTTTTTCGGAAGAAAATCCTAGTTCTCAATTATAAAGGCATTTATATATTGAATCATTTTTAGGGGAAAACAAAATGTGCTTCACACTCATAAGGCATTTATGATGCCTATATAATTATGATTGTTGTACACATGGTTAAGATTAATCATAGGCTACTAAATGTTTGAAAGTTATTTTTGTCCCTACCTGTGTTATATTAAAAACACATTTAGCACTTTGGGCAATTGAGTTGGGGCATCAAAATATGAATTTATGCTGTGAACCAACATGACATAGTGTTTATACACAGCATTGAACAGTGAAATTATGGAACATGGGGATTTGACTATATGCAGATACATTTTTTAATCAATTCAGAAAGGATTATTGAATTAATAGAACTTTTCTCATTACATATCATATTACCCACATATATTTTAAAGAATAATGTGAGGTTCATTTGGAAATGCAATTTTGTTTTAATAATGAATGTGATTATATGCATTTTGGAAAACAATTGCACAATTGATAACATTCATTTATTTTTAATGCAATTTTGCTTATTTTTTAAAACCAAGAATGTGTACTGACTGAATATTCATTATATAAGAAAATTAAAATGAGTGACTGGAGCCACTGGAGCAGTGGCTCAGCGGTTACAGCGCTTCCCTGACTTGTGCAAATAGGCAAGTTCAAACCCCAGTACCACATACACAACGAAGGGTCCAAGCAATGAAAGCTGCATGAAAAACCAAACAAAAATTAGTTCTCTCTTTCTCTCACTGTCCCCTCTTTCTTAAAAAGAAAAAGAAAAAGAAAAAAATTAAAATGAAAGTGATTATATTATGGGCCCTAATAAAGAATCTGAAACAGACTTTTACCTTCACGTACCTAAAAGATTTACAGCATGAGCCTGAAGGTACAATGCTACACATATCCTACTATTTTTTTCTTCTTTCAATGCAGCAAAATATAAATAAAAAGAAGAAAAAAGCTCAGATTGACTAGAGCAATCCTTTAGTTCAATAAGTTTCAAAAAATATCAGCCTTTAGATTGGGAGGATTTAGCTCAGCATGTAAAATATTTATTTTGCTTATGAAGGATAACAATTCAAATACTCAAATACAGGGATTATATGTTAACTAAACAAACTTTGAGACTAGAGAGAGACATGCAAATCTATTTGCCATCCCGCTGATGTCCAGCCTAGAAATCACCCCCACTGTAAAACTCAGAGGACACTGTTTCCCGTGTTGGGATATTGATCTCAAGTTGATAGTGGTCAATGGAGCTTGCTGCTTCCAGAGTACATGGAATTGTTGTTTTACTAGAGTTAGCCTCTTCCCTTTATGATATTATTTTCTGATAATGGTATACTAAGAAAAATTCTAGGGAAGAATGTTGTAGTTGCTGAAGAAAACAGTGAAATTATGAAACTGCACATTATGAAGCTAAAAATATTTAAGAGCTTCTAAAATATTCTGTTAAGACTTCAAAGGTCCTGGTCAGTCAAGAAGGCATCCACTCCACCATCAGTGACTCCTGGAAGCTCCTGAGAATCACCTCAGGCTGCAGGACAGCACCCAGATTCCCATGGTAGGACAAAGCACCCAGTGTGGGAGAACATCATCCCCCGCTAATTTTTTAACTCCAAAGCAATAACTGGGTCCATTAATGAATATAAAGGGGATCTTAGTGGAGCCCGCACAATCTGCCCCACACCCAGGGGGAGGGGAGTTACTCCAGAGGGGAGGAAACTGAGCAAGGGATCCAGTTTCCTAATCAAACACCCTAACCCGGCTGGATGCGAACTCCCTGACTTGATGTCTCTTAATTTACATAAAATTGCATAAAGTGCTGGGAATTAATTATTCACATTAGAAAACTTGCATCTGTTTGTGTGTCCAGCAGCCCGCCATTTTGACGTTTCCCTGAGGGCGGGTGGGTTGCTCAGCAAAAAAGCAGTCTTGGGTCCTCAGACAACACGGCCAGAAAACCAGAACCTATTGCCCTGAGATTGGGCCCTTTCCCAAAGGGTCATTGTGGTGCTGGGAGTTCCCTCTCCAACTCAGGTCACTGCCTGCAAGCTGGAAAAGGAGAGAATTTAGCACAAGATCTTGAACTCAATCATGGTGGACAATAATTCTCCACCCCTGCCTCGGGTTACAAGAGCTGATTTTAAATTCCTTTAACATAAGTGCTCTCACCAGCATGGGAGAGTGGGGTGGATTGCCCAGCATCGATATGGGGCCTCAGTCCCCACGATGAGAAAGAGAAGTTACCGTCCCCCCACCAACTGGCCATCTGCCCTGAGGGCTGTAGGGAACTGCCATTCACCTCCAGCTCACAAACCTCTCAGTTGGTGACATACTGCCCTTCTGCTGCCCCTCTTCTCGCCCATATAGGAGGAGCCTGTAACAGAACTTGCTCCAGCAGGGCACATCTCTCTAAAGGTGATCCTCTGCTTCAGCCTCTGCTTGATATCTGCCTCAGGAAGTTTTGAATATATGGGGCAGCAAGGGCATCCCCTTAGCATCTGAGCTCCTTGCATAGCCAAGGCTTCATTGGCCGTGACCTCTCTAGTAGGGCACCACCTAGTGTTTACAGCTAAGAATCACATAAGCACTGGCACAATCTAGACCATCTAGATTTAGACCACCCAGAGCAGCTCTTGGGACTTCTGAAGATCACAAGATATACAGAGTGGGTCACCAGTGATCCTGAGGAAGTGAGTCTCAGGCTGGCCACTCTCCTTGGATCAGTCAGAGACTCACACATCTACACTAGGATCAACTCAATTGTCTACAACTTCTGAGCCCTAGGTCCAAGAAAATTTTAGAGTGTGGATAGGCAGAAAGTAATCATCTCAGGATTACAGCCCAGGGAGAGCTGAATACCCTTTTGCAACAGAAAATTTTGAGAAGATCCTCTAAGAAAAAACCAGGCTGCCGGACATAACTAAACTGCTTCTTCCCCAACAAGCTCAACTCTGAAGAATATTCAGCTTGATGACAGATTTGAACACACACCCCCGCATTGTACATGCTACCTGACCTAGGGTGCAGAAAAACTCAGAACATTACCAACTAGTTTTGTTTTTCTGTTTACCTCTTTGTTTTTTTTTTTTTTTTTTCATTTTTTTTTAAATGGGAATCCGGCTGGAATATAATATTTTTAAATTTTTAACATTACTGTGGGTTTTTTATTCTTTTCATTTTTTTTCTTTTTTCCTTTCTTCTTTACAAATAATACTGAACTTGGTGTTGGTGGATGTAAGTATTTATCTGTGTGTATGTATTGGTGATTGGCTCTTACTTTCTCTATGTCTTCTTGAGCCCTACTGATATCCCTATAACATTGGGTTCCTATCAGGAAAACATTTCATGATAGCAAAATAGCCTAAGCCTCTGGTGAGTGAGATAACCACACCCCATACTAACCTCTTCCTCCACTATACTCTGATAATCCCTAAATATAAGGATCTTTCTCTTATTCTCACCCCAAGTCTTTACCCTACCTGCACCCCATTTATGTTTTCCTTAGTCCTAATAGAATAACCTACTAACCCCTAATCCCTTGTTCCCCTTTACTCTAAGGCAGGTGTGATTTTATACCTCCTCAATTCACCTCCTAGACTTCCTAGTCATTCCTTCTCCTCAATTACAGAGAGACCCTACTATCTGAAGAAATACACAGGCTTAAAAACAGGTATCTGCTTGCTATCATAATATACAGTGAGAGTTCTCTCAAAGAAAGCTGCTACTATTGGTGCTAATCACCAGCTCATCTATTTTAGTTGAAAAGGACTAGTATTTGCACGTATAGTCTCTCAAATTCTCACAGAATGATCTGGCATCTTTAGGTCTGTATTGATCAAATAGCTCCCCTTCACAACGAAGCAAAGCCAAAAGAAGCTCCAATTACTCAACCAAGAGTAACAAGGTTGAAATAAAAGATAAGCTCTCTGACTCAGAAAATGAGGAGAAGGGGAAATAACTCTCCTCCACAACCCCACAGCTCACCACCCAAGGACTCCCTAGCCGGGGCCCTATATGAAAATCGAAGACATTGTATCAACATTATGATTAGTAATGCCATCAAAGAGTTGAGAGATGAAATAAGGAAAGAGATCAGAGAACAATTTCAAGAGATGAGAGACAACTTCTACAGGGAAATAAAGGAACAATTCCATGAGATGCAAGATCAGCTATACAAAGATATAAACATTCTGAAAGGAGATGTAGCAGAGCTAACAGGATTAAAAAACACAGTTAACTAATTCAAATCTTTACAGGAAGATACCAAAACTAGAGTATATTCCACTGAAAATTGAACTTCAGAACTTGAAGAATGAATATTGGACAAAGAGAATAGGCTAAACAATGTAGAATTCAAAGAAGAAAAACAAGACAAACAGCTTATATTACATAATCAGAACATCCAACTAATATTTCATGAGATTAGGTGTAATAAACTGAGAATCATTGGCCTGGAGGAAAATTCTGAACAGCAAACAAGAGGCTTCAAAGAACATTTTAAGCGAAATCATAAGTGAGAACTTCCTTCATTTTACGATCGATCCAGAATACCACATCCAAGATGCTTATAGAACACCAAACAGACCTAATCAATTGAGAAACTCACCAGGACATATCATATACAAAATGAATAACAGAGAAATTAAAGAGAGAATTCTAAAAGCAGCTAGAGAAAAGTCCCAAATCACATTCAGAGGTAAACCAATTTGGATCACTATGGATTTTTCAGAGCAAACAATGAAGGCCAGAAGAGCTTGGAACAATATCTTTCAAGTGTTAAAAAATAACAACTTCCACCCAAAGGTAGTATACCTGGCAAAACTCAGCTTCAAATGTGATGGGGAAATTAAATACTTCAGCAATAAACTCAAGCTAGCAAGATACATGAACACAAATCCTACACTACAGAATATTCTCAAAGATGTTCTCAATTCAGAAGAAAATGCCAATGATATCCTAAATTCTTAAACAAGGGTGAGTTAATAATCATATTATACACAAGATGACTTCCAAGATAACTCAAAATGCTGTAATTGATACAAAGTCTGTGAATCAGCCTCTCGTATCTATTTTAACTTTGAATGTGAATGGTCTCAATGCCCCAATAAAATGACATAGACTGGCCCACTGGATCAAAAAACAAAATCCAACAATATGTTGGATTTTGCAAGAAACACATTTGACACTCAAAAATAGACACAGGCTGAAAGTGAAAGGATGGCAAAATGTCTACCAGGTCTGTGGCCCAAAAAAGCAAGCTGGTGTAGTGATTCTAATTTCTGATAAAATTAATTTCCAACTAAAACTAGTCAGAAAGGATGATGAGGGACACTTTATCATACTAAAAGGGACAGTACACCAAGAAGATATAACAATAATCAACATTTATGCCCCCAATTACAACTCTCCCAAATACATGGAAAAAATACTTAAGGACTCATCGATCTCATCACAATAATCCTGGGGGACTTCAACACACCATTATCAAATCTAGAAAGATCATCAAAACAAAAAATCAATAAAGACATCTCCATTGTGAACAACTCTATTAATCAATCGGGCTTAACAGACATCTACAGAATATTCCATCCTAAGACAGCTGAATTTACCTTCTTCTCAGCAGTGCATGGATCCTTCTCTAAAACAGATCACATTCTAGTTCACCGGGATAATCTTAACAAATACAAAAAGTGGATATATTCCCATGTATTCTGTCAGATTATAATGCTGTGATCTTAGCAATCAACAACAAGAGAAACAACAGAGACTACTCAAATACATGGAAATTGAATAACTACCTCTTAAACAAAGGATGGGTAAAAGAGGAAATGAGAGCAGAAATTAAGAAATTCTTGGAATTGAACAAGAATGAAGAAACAACATACCGAAACCTCTGGGACAGTATGAAGGCATTCTTATGAGGTAAATTTATAGCACTGAGTGCATACATAAAAAATCTAGAAAGAGATCAGATAAATAGCCTTATGGTTCAACTCAGACGACTACAAAAGGAGGAATAATCCAACCCCAAATCTAACAGAAGATAGAAAATTACCTAAATCAGAGCTGAACTCAATGAAATTGAGAACAACAACAACAACAAAAAAAACTATACAAACTATTAACAAAACTAAGAGTTGGTTCTTTGAAAGAGTGAACAAAATAGACCCCTTGCCATCCTCACCAAAAGGAAGAATGAAATGAAGCAAATCAACAAAATCAAAGATGAAAATGGGGATATCACCACAGACTCATCCAAGATTCGGAATATTATCAGAACCTATTTTGAAAATTTATACTATGCCAAGTTTGATAACCTGGAAGACATGGACAGGTTCTTGGACGCAAATGACATCCCCTCTTTAACACAGGAGGACAATGAAAATCTAAACCAACCTATCACAGATAGCAAAATTGAAGCAACAATCAAAGCTCTCCCAAAAAAGGAAAGCCCAAGTCTGAATGAATACATAGGCAGAATTCTACCAAGCCTTCACAGAATAACTAACACCGATCCTCTACAAGCTCTTCCAGGAAATTGATAGAGCGGGATACTCCCAAACACTTTTTATGAAGCAAATATTACACTGACTCCAAAGCCCAATAAAGACTTGTCAAGGAAAGAAAAATAAAGACCAATTTCCCTAATGAACATCGATGCAAAAATCCTTAAAAATATTTTAGCTAATCAAATACAAAAGCACATTAAAAAGATAATACATTATGATCAAGTGTACTTCATTCCAGGAAAACAAGGCTGGTTCAACATATGCAAATCAATAAATGTAATTCACCACATAAACAGAATTAGAAACAAAAATCATATAATCATCTTAATTGACACAGAGAAGGCATTTGATAAAATTCAACACCACTTTATGCTCAAAACTTTGGAAAAGATAGGGATCAAGTGAAGATACTTTAATGATGTCAGATCCATTTATGACAGATCCATGGCCAACATTATCCTCAATGGAGAAAAACTGAAATCATTTCCACTGAATTCAGGTACTAGACAAGGATGTCCACTTTCCCCACTCTTGTTCAACATAGTCCTTGAAACCCTTGCCAGAGCCATCAGGCAAGACAAAGAAATCAAAGGTATTTGTAAAGGAAAAGAGGAAGTTAAGTTATTTCTATTCACTGATGACATGATTCTATACCTAGATGACCCAATATCATCGGCCAGAATACTCCTAGAGCTTAATGATGATTTCAGCAAAGTAGCTGGCTGCAAGATCAACTCCAGTAAGTCACTAGCTTTCCATTACTCCAGGAACAAATCCACAGAAGAAGAAATCAGCAAATCTCTTCCATTCACTATCTCCTCCAAAAAAATGAAATACTTGGGCATTAACCTTACAAAAGAAATTAAGAACCTCTGTAAAGAAATGTATCAAACACTAAGAAATTGCAGAAGACCTGAGTAGATGGAAAAACATTCCATGCTCATGGTTAGGCAGATTCGATATAATAAAAATGGTCATTCTATCCAAAGCCCTATACAGATTTAATGCAATCCCCATCAAGATACCAATGGCATTCTTCACAGATATAGAAAAAGCAATTCTCAAGTTCACATGGAATAACAGGAGACCCAGACTAGCCAAAATATTACTCTACAGGAAGAAAGGAGTAGCGAGTATCTCAATCCCTGACCTGAAATTATATTACAGAGCTGTAGTAGCACAAAGAGCATGGTGTTAGTGTCAAAACAGAACCAAAGATCAGTGGAACAGAATAGAAGATCCTGAGACAAACCCCCATATATTTAACTATTTGCCATTTGATAAAGAGGGCAAAAGCATAGTGTGGAAGATAGCCTGTTCAACAAATGGTGTTGGACAAATTGTACAGCTACATGTAGACAACTGTAGCTGGATCCATATCTTTCACCCCACACAAAAATTAAATCAAAAAGGGTCAAAGATCTGGATATCAAGCCAACAACTTCAAACTTACTAGAAAAAGAGGTAGGGTCATCACTACAGGACATAGGAGTCCGTAGCACCTTCCTCAACAAAACTCCCATGGCTCAAGTAGTAAAGTCAAGAATAAATGACTTGGATGTAACTGAACTAAAAAGTTTTTGCACAGCTAAAGGTCTAGTCAAGAGCATCAAAAGAAAACCTAGAGAATGAGAGAAAACCTTTGCCTACTACACCTCAGGCAGAGGATTAATATCCAGAATGTACAAGGAACTAAAGAAACTGAACACCAAAATCACAAATAATCCAATCAATAAATGAGCTATGGATCTTAAAAGAAACTTCTCACCAGTAGAATTCCAGAAAGCCCATAAATATATGAGAAAATGCTCTACATCATTAGTTATCAGGGAAATGCAAAACAAAATTTCAATGAGATACCACCTCATCCTGTTAGAGTGCCAAAAATGAAAAATTCTACCAACAACAGATGCTGGAGGGGCTGTGGGAAAAGAGGAACACTGTTACACTGTTGGTGGGACTTCAAAATGGTTCAACCACTATGGAAAGCAGTGTGGAGAATCCTCAAAAAATTAAAGATGGAACTACATTATGACCCAGCTATCCCACATTCTGGGTAATACCAATAGAGTTTGAATCAGCATATTATAGTGATGTGGATTCATCAATGTTTATAGCAGCTTAATTTACTATAGCTAGATTATTGAACCAACCCAGATGCCCCTCACTGGATGAATGGATTAAAAAACTTTGGTACTTATATACAATGGAATACTACTGGGCCATCAGAGAAGATGATATTATGGCTTTTGCTGCCAAATGGATGCAGATGGAAGGAATTATGCTAAGTAAAGTATCCCAATCTCAGAGACTCAAGGGTGGAATGGTTTCTCTCATCTGTGGAAGTTAAAATACATGGGGAAGCAGTATGTTTTGCGGCAAAGCTAATAATAACTTCAAATTATATGACTCTCAATGCAATAGGGAGATGACTCCCTAAGATACTTGGAGGCGTAGGGAGGGTTAGGAAGAACTCCTAGGAGACTGGAGAATGGGAATTTGGGGGAATCATCTCAGGAGGAGATCTCTGTCCTCCACGAGATATCCATTTAACTCAGGAGTTCTTCCGGGGGACACAGCAACAGGGGGAATCCAAGCTGGGCATCCATGATATGGCATTAGCCTTGGATAACTAAGTATAGATACATTGGTTCTTGAATGTTTGATAATGTTTCCCCCTCAATTGTATCTCTATATCCATCTAATAAAAAAAATCAAAGGTTCTAAAGTATTCTGCCTTTGTCCTTTCTAGTTATAGAAAATCTCTGTTTATCTGTCTTACTTTCATTCCATCTCCACATTTTTATTTTTCATAATTGACCAAAACCAGAATCTGCTATTTTCTTCTCAAATGACCTTTAATTCTGGATTCTGAGATTTTGTTTTTAAAATTATAAATATGATAATCATTATTTGCCTTATTTAAAACTGATTAATAGGTGGGCAGTGGAGGCAAAATACAAGGTGATTTCTTCTTAAAACATAGACTTTTGAACTTGAAAGTGTAACCAAAATTATAAGAAATGAAAAACCCTAAAGCTAAACACTGAATTGGGTTTTTAGACTGGAGCATGCCGATAATTTTGAACAGGAATTTGGTTTTGGTTGAGCACACATAGATGTAATTCTGTTTGTTCAGACAAATCCTTCTTTTATCCTTCATAAATATTATAGAATAAAGATGAACAAATAGGTCAGAATACAATGTGGGTGAGCTGATGGTGAGAGAATAGAGACACACAGCATGCAGTAAGTCTCATGGGGCACTTGGTCACATAGAAGAGCCATTTCCACTAGTCCCTGGGTTTCAGCTATACTAACTTTCATGCTGTCATTTGCACACACCAAAAGAGTTCACAAATTAGAGATCATGAATTTTTTTGTTTTATTTTTCTTTATACTTCAAATACCTAAAACAGGGACACGTATTTCATAGGAACTTAACAAATATAGCAAATGAAATGTAACAATTACATAATATATGGCAATTTCCACCAGTCTGTTAGGGTTTGTACATGGAATAAATTTGTTAACAGCAAAACAACTCTAACCTGAAAATTTGGTTAAACAAAAAATTCTGTGAAGATTACTGACTTTAATAGCAAGAAAACAGGGGATGAAGTGGTGGTTCAGTGTTTGGAGTGCTTGCCCGACATGTGTGAGAATCCTGGTTTGAAACCCAGCACCACACACATAACAAAGTGTCAGAGAAACAAAGGCCAGAGGGGAAAATAAATAAAATTGATTATGTATTTCTTTTTCTCACTCTTTACCTCTCTCTTAAAAAGATAACAAGAAAACATTCAAAGCAATGTCACAAATCTACTTTTTTTTCAGATTTTTTCCCACTTGTTTCTTTTGCAATCCCTTTTTAATTCTTTGCTATTTTTTCTTACTACATGCTTTAAACAAACTATGTGAAGCAACAATAGATGCCTTTATCATCAATGACAGTAAAAAGAATGTCTTTTTTTTTTTTTTTTCTTAGTTCAGACCCTTCATTTCCTGGAACATGCAACACATAGCAAAATAGTATTTGCAACTCAAGCACATCCCATTTCTCTGATGATGAATGTTTCTTACTTAATCACTGAAATATTATAATAAAAGCCATGCTAACTTAAAAACAAAACAAATTTTATGTATACTATGTGATAATGCAGTAACTTTTAAAATATTCTAAATATTACAAATATGGAGTATCTATAGGAAAAACTGAATGCTATAATACTATTAATAATAGCAAAAGGAGAAAAATAAATAAAAAATAACAAAAAAGGGGGCTGGGGCGGTGGCTTGGCGGTTACAGTGCTTGCCTGGCATGTGCAAGTACGTGAGTTCAAACCCAAGCACCTACATATGCAATGAAGTGTCTGAGTAATGAAGGTTACTTGAAAAACTAAATAAAAATTGCTTCTCTCTTTCTCTCTCTCACTGTCCCCTCTTTCTTTAAAAAATTAAGAAAAAAGGTGAATAATAACAAAAGAAAATATCCAGGAGACAAAAAAAAGCAACTTATAAACTTTTGGGGCAGCTATACAGATAACTTGGAGTTTACCAGCCATCACTGGAGAAATACAGACAGACAAGGAACCTGGGGATAGGTGCTGAGCACTGATCTTTGCCACGTGTAATGACTGGCAGTACAGTTCACCTCCTCTCTGTGTATCCACTATTTTACAAGACTCTAAAACATCACATTTCATCAAGCACTCTGATTTCCATAAAATAGTGCTGTGAGTGCACTAATATCATATTAAAATGCTTAAAACAACAGTTTTCAACAATTTGACTTCGATTTTCAAAGATTACTAGATGTCCTTTTGTCTCTGTGGAATGTTGTCTATTTTTTTTTTTCTTCCTCTACTGGCTAAAATCTTTAATAGGGAATAAAAGTTCCACTGCTCACACATGTTTTCACCTGCAGATAATAGTCACTGCCAAAAAATATATATACCTCTAGCCTGCATTTTCAAAATTTATAAAAACTGCATGCACTGGTATTTTTTTTTTAATAGAGCTATGCCATAGATATTAAAATTGACATTCTTAATGGGATTTCTTTTATTTGACAAAATATATTGTGTTCAAGGTTAATAATACATTTCATCAATGAACGCAGTGCTTTTGGCAGATGTATGCTTGGTTTCATCATTTTGATAGGCAGATCCCATTCTTCTCCTCTTCTTAATAAGCAAAACCCTGCCAAAAGTCAATGTTCTGAATTGCTTTAAAATTCATTTCAATGTGAATTTGGATAGAACACTTTCTCTCTTGCTATCAGACTAGCCATTCTCCGCAAGAAAACTGGCTGCCTGGAGTGGAAGCTGATTTTAACAGGAAACTTATCATGGAACAATAAGTGGGATATAATTGTTGGGGGGGAAATTTTGAAATTTTTGTTTATAGGGGGGCAGATAAGGAGCCATTAAGACCAAAATATCTAAAACTGAACTTTTTCTTTCTTTTTTTTTAATTTTATTTTTGAGCAACCTTACAAGATTTTAACAAAATAATATAAAATGTGTATGTATTCTGGATATTGCATTCATCCCCAGGAGTGCCCCCCCAATTACCCTCCCTTATCCCTCCCTTCCCCTTCCCACTATAACTCTAAAAAATGTATTAGATTGTAAAGCTTTACATGTTATCTGGATTTAACTCATGCTACTAGACCAACTTCCTCATTGTCCAGGGTCTAGTCCCCACCTCCACAGATAAGTGGAGACAATCGACCTTTAGATCTCTGGGTTAAGCTGATTTTACTTATCATGATCTCTTCCATAACTATCCATTTACCTTCGATGGCTGCAATATCATTGTTTCTAATTGCTGTGTAATATTCCATGGTATAAATGTACCACAGTTTTTGGATCCATTCTTCCTGTGAGGGACACCAGGGTTGTTTCCATAGCCTAGCAATAGTAAATTGTGCTGCTATGAACATCGATATTGCTGTGTCACTGTAATGTGCTGATTCTAAGTACCCTGGAAAGATACTCAGGAATAGAATACCAGGGTAATGTGGTGGATTCATCCCTAATTTTTTAAGGATTCTCCATATTGCTTTCCAGAGGGGCTGTACCAGTCTGCAGCTCCACCAACAGTGTGTTAGTGTGCCTATCTCTCCACAGCCCCTCCAGCATCTATTATTGTTTATTTTCTTCATCTTTGCCATTCTGACTGGTGTAAGGTGATATCTTAATGTGGTTTTCATTTGCATTTCTCTGAT
>PVKS010045592.1:0-13709 GCA_004027875.1 Aplodontia rufa
TTTTTAGTTCTTTGTATATTCTGGATATTAGCCCTCTGTCCGAAGTTTAACAGGCAAAGGTTTTCTCCCATTCTGTAGGTTCTCTCTTGATGCTCTTGACTAAATCTTTAGCTATGCAAAAACTTTTTAGTTTAATTGCATTGCATTCATTTATTCTTGACTTTACTGCTTGAGCCATTCGAGTTTTGTTAAGGAAGGCACTGCAGACTCCTATGTCCTGTTAATGATGACTCTACTTCTTTTTCTAGTAAATTTAAAGTTGTTGGCTTAATATCCAGGTCTTTGACCCATTTTGATTTAATTTTTGTGCAGGGTGAAAGGTAAAGATCCAGCTTCAGTTTTCTACACATGGCTGTCCAATTTGTCCAACACCATTTGTTGAACAAGCTATCTTTCTTCCACACTATGCTTTTGCCCCCTTTATCAAATATCAAATAGTTAAAGATATGGGTGTTTGTCTCAGGATCTTCTATTCTGTTCTACTGGTCTTCGGTTCTGTATTGATACCAATACCATGCTGTTTTTGTAATATAATTTCAGGTCAGGGATTGAGATACTCCCTACTTCTTTCCTGCAGAGTAATGTTTTGGCTAATCTGGGTCTTCTGTTATTCCATATGAACTTGAGAAGTGCTTTTTCTATATCTGTGAAGAATGCCATTGGTATCTTGATGGGGATTGCTTTAAATCTGCATAGGGCTTTGGGTAGAATGGCCATTTTTATTATATTGATTCTGCCTAACCATGAGCATGGAATGTTTTTCCATCTGGTCTTCTGTAATTTCTTTTTTTAGTGTTTGATAGTTTTCTTTGTAGAGGTCTTTAATATCCTTTGTAAGGTTAATGCCCAAGTATTGTATTTTTTTTGGAGGAGATGGTGAATGGGAAAGATTCCCTGATTTCTTCTTCTGCGGATTTGTTGCTGGAGTAAAGGAAAGCTAGTGACTTACTGGCGTTCATTAGTTTTATCCACAACTCTTAGCAGACCATTAAAATCAGGTTTTATTATATCAGTGGCTAAACTGAACTACACATTTCATTAACAAAAATTTTAGTGAAAGGGACAGATGGCATGCTGGTAGGTATGCTGGTTAGTGGCCATTTCTGTCTTTGTTCAAAAGTGATGTTACAGCCCTTATCCTTTTAACAGATCTGTGTGTAATACAGATGGCTTATAAAGTTTAACAATGGAATACTGAACTAAATTCTAAATTCTGATTTTCATAAGCAAAGCAAAAGCATTTAACCAAGTTTTTATAAAGCTACTTTGCATAATAATTAAAATATTGAACTAAACTCTGATTTTCATAATTTATTTTATACAAAGCAAAAGCATTTAACCAAGTTTTTATCAAGCTACTCTGTATAAGAATTAAAACATCAAAATTCAATTGAATTAATAAAACAATTACTATAGTTAAAATCGTAATTTAAAAATGATAGATGAATTTAGACCGAAATATTCTAAAAATGACTATAAAGTGATGCACATGATATGTTTAAGTGTCTTTAATAACCTCCTTAGAAGAATGAACAGAATTTAAAAAGCAAATTCCCTATATTCTGAGATCAAGTGTATTAAAATGTTTTTAAGGTCAGCTCCATCTAAACTAATAGGAACAATGAGATAAAGAAATTTAATAACTTGACTTCCAATTAGTCAAGTTTACAAATCAACCCACAAAGTTGGAGGAAAAAAGCTTTGTAGGCAGACACAGAACCACAAGTAAGGTTATTTTTCATAAAAGTAAGGTTATTTTTCATAAAAGCAGTATACAGATATGTAAACATGTGACTATTCTTAAAGTACAACACAAGACATCCCTGGTTATAAAAGCATAAAATTCTTTACAATGTGTTTCCCCTTTTATCTGCTAATTGTCCCTCTCCTACAAACAATCTCTTCTCATCCTTTATTGTCCCATACTCAGCCCTAGAGCTAGTTAAAAAAAAAAAATGAGAAAAACTACTGTTGAACAAAAAACAGACCACAATATAACCAGAAAACTTTACACACACACACACATATTGGGAATTGATACCAGGGGCACTTAATCACTGAGCTCTTTTTATTTTTTGTTTTGAGAAAGGTTCTCACTAACTTGCTCAGGGCCTTGCTAAATCGCTGAGTCTGGCTTTGAACTTGAGATCTTACTGCCTCAGCCTCCCAAGTCTCTTAAGTATTGTATGCATGAGCCACCACCCCCAGCTAATCAGACAACTTTAACTCGTTTGAACACAACATGTTATATATATTTGTGGTAGCAATTTCATAGTTGAGAACAAGCTATTAAAGAAACAATGATTTGTAAAAATCTAATTGGCCAGTAAAGGGTTCAGAGAATGCTATTTTAAAAGAAAGAAAGAAAAGAAAAAGAAAACTTTTGGAAATGAAAAAACAGGAAGGCATATCATTATTTTCCAGTTTATCTATAATCCACTGAAAAAGAAGAGCCAAATATCTGTATAATCCAGTATTTCAAGTGTTCCATACCAAGCAAGAATACTTAATATTTATTTTTAAAAGTCTATAGTTCACATATCATCAACTACACTTTTTTTTTTTTAAAGAAAGAGGGAACAGTGAAATGAGACAGAGAGAAGCAATTTTTAGTATTTCATGTGATTTTCATTCTTCAGGCACTTCATTGTGTATGTGGTGCTGGGGTTTGAACTCCTGTACTTGCACATGCCAGGCAAGCGCCATAACCACCAAGCCACCGCTCCAGCCACATCAACTAAATTTTTAAAAACTACTCATTAATAAAAACTCTGGAAAAACATAATGCCAATACTAAAAAAATTAAAAAAATCAATTTTCCCAAAATAAATCCATAAATGTAATGTAATCAACTAAAACCCAACAAAGACTAGATAAAAAATTATTTTTCATCAGGTAGAAAATTATATATGCACAAAAAGCCAGAACAAATAATTCTGGAAAAGACCTATTGGCTATTATTTTCTTTAAAGGTTATAGCAACTTAAACAGTCTAATAGTGAGGTCCGAACAGACAAATGTAACAGAAGAGAAAATACCTCATTCATACTACAAGAATATGACAAGAGTGGCATTACAAAATATTTAAGATCAATGATTTAATAAATGATATTGGTATAAATGGGAAATCATCTTGAAATAGAAAACTGTATCACTACCTCATTCTCCAGAACAAAATAAACTGCAAATAAATCAAAGAACTAAATATTAAAATGAAATCATAAAGGTAAAAACAGAAAAAACATGGGAGAAAACTTTTATGATCCTAGAGAAGACCCTTCTAAAGCCTGAGCAATTCAATGCCTTTTATGACTCAAAATCATAAAAGAAAATGATAAACCTGACTAAAACTTTATGCACAGAAAAATACACCATATGGTTAAAATACAAATAAATAAAAAAACGACACATGACAAAAGGCTAATTCTCTTACAATAGCTTAAGTTTTTATAGTTATTTTTTGGTCTTGATTCAGAAGACCAAAACCCAAAGGAATAGGCAAAAGCTGAAATTAGAAAAAATTCATTGGTATCTAAGCCATGGAAAAAAATACATAAATATAAATGAAAAGAACAACCTGCTAGCCCACCAGCTAGTGTACCAATCAATGCACTGTTGGTAAAGACATAATAAGGGAAAAGGTACCTCAACACAATGTGGAAAGGAAGTATAAGTTGCAACAACTCACTGTAGGACAATTTGGCATTATCTAACATTTTAAATGCAAATACCCTTTGAATTACTAATTCTATTTGCATGAATTTATCCCATTAACACACACAACCAAGTACTCCCAGGTAACTATGTCAATATTCACAGCAACCTTATCTTAACAGAAAGAGCTAAGAATAAATCTAACCATCATTAAAGAACTTTTTTTATTTTTTAAAGAAAGAAGGACAGTGAGAGAGAGACAGAGAGAATCAATTTTTATTTAGTTTTTCATGTGGCCTTTGTTGCTCTGACACTTAGTTGTGTTATGTGGGTGCTGGGGTTTGAACCCGTGTACTTGTGCATACTAGGCAAGCACCGTAACCACTGAACCACCGCTCCAGCCACCATTAAAGAACTTCTTCAATAAAATATAACAGTTCCCCCTTACCAAGGTCTCACCATATGATTTCTCCCTCTCCCATGTGCTCCCATCACTCATGCCATTCACTGTAGATCCTCACCAAAGCAAGTCAAGCCAGTGCTATGGCTTTGAGTCTCCAGAACCAAAAGCTAAATAAGTCTCTTTTCTTTATAAAGTACCTAACCTCAGCTACTTTGTAATAGTAAAGGAAAATGGACTAATACAATCAGCATCCATCTATAACATCTTAACTCATCAAATAATTGAGTAGCTACCACATCTAAGACACTGTGCTCAGTAACTGGGATACAGTGCCATATAGTCCTTTTCTTCAAGGAGTATATCGTGTAGTAGAGAATGGAAATGAATAAACATACCATTACTTATATACATAATATGATATATACTATGATGAGGCAATAAGAATACAATGTCATGGAAACAAATGAGGAAAACAACTTATTAATAATAATCATTCCAAGAAACAAATAACAAAAGCTTACATGTGAAATTATCAACTCCTCCTTTAGGATTAAAAAGGATGATGATGGCACTAGTCTAAGAAAACCCTGGCATCAATAAAGCTGCATCTCAACATTTTGCATGCCTGTGTCCTTAAATTAGATAGCCATAAAGTTCATATTCAGTCTTCTAAACACTACTGATGAACTACAGTTCTGCCATTACAGTTTCTATCCCTGATACTGTCACCCTCAAAAGGACCTTCCAAACTTGTATATTTAGAAAAAAGAACAAAATATCTCAAAAAATGTACTATAAGTTTGGTAACTCTGTAACATGTACTTCTACTTAAGAAGTTCAGGAAAGAATCAAGAAATATCATAGAGGGGCTGAAGTGGTGGCTCAGCAGTTTGAGTGCTTGCCTGGCATATGTTAGGACCCAGGTTCAAATCCTAGCACCAGATACACAACTAAGTGTTGGAGAAACAAAGGCATAATGAAAAAATAAATAAAACTGATTTCCTCTTTCTCTCTCCCTCTCTCTTAAAAAGAAAAAAAAAAAAGAAAACAGAGAGGCTGGAGGTATAGCTCAATGGCTCAATGGTAGAGCCCATGTTTAGCATGTGTAAGGCCCAGGGTTCAATCCCCAGCACATTAAAAAAAAAAAAAAAATGGTAGGCTACAAGATCAACATCCATAAATCAATAGCTTTCCTATGCACTAATAATAATAGGAAAGATGAAGAAATCAGGAAATCAGTCCCATTCACAATATCTTCGAAAAGAATAAAATACTTGGGAATTAACCTCACAAGGGAAATCAAAGATCTCTACAACGAAAATTATTGGACATTGAAGAATGAAATCCAAGATGACCTAAGAAGATGGAAAGATGTTTCATGCTCTTGGTTAGGCAGAACTAATAATAAAAATGGCCATTCTGCCAAAAGCTCTATATAGATTTAATGCATTTCCTATCAAGATATCAATGTCATTCTTTTCAGATATAGAAAAAGCATTTCTCTAATTCATTTGGAACAATAAGAAACCCAGAACTGCCAAAACATTACTAAGCAAGAAAGACGAAACAGGCGGTTTTGCCATTCCAGATCTAAAACTATACTATAGAGCTGTAGTAACAAAGACAGCATGGTACTGGTATCAAGACAGGAAAGAAGACCAATGAAATAGAATAGAAGACCCTGAAACAACCCCACAAATCGTTAAGCATCTGATTTTTGACAAAGGGGGACAAAACATTACATGGAGGAGAGACAGCCTCTTCAAATGGTGCTGGACAAACTGGACAGCCACTTGCAGAAAGTTGAAATTAGATCTATATCTTTCACCTTGCATGAGAATCAAATCAAAATGGATCAAGGAGCTAGAAATTAAACAAGATCCTAGCAACTAATGGAACACAAATTAGGTCCTACACGTCAGCATTTGGGAGCAGGCAAAGACTTTCTCAACATGTCTCCTAAAGTGAGGGAAGTAAAGTCAAAAATCAGTGAATGGGATGTCACAAAGCTAAAAAGCTTTTGCACTGCCAAGGAAACAATCAAAAAAGTCAAGAGTTTCCTACAGAATTGGAGAGAATCATGGGCTGTGACTCCTCTGACAGG
Source organism: Aplodontia rufa (assembly GCA_004027875.1). Lineage (NCBI taxonomy): Eukaryota > Metazoa > Chordata > Mammalia > Rodentia > Aplodontiidae > Aplodontia > Aplodontia rufa. Next base: position 6,162 of record PVKS010045592.1, read on the forward strand.
GGTCTCATATCCAGAATCTACAAAATCCTCAAAAATCTCAAAATGTTTACAAACAACCCAATCAATAAATGGGCCAAAGAGCTAAATAGAAACTTCTCAACAGAGGACATTGATCAAGCCAATGAATACATGAGAAAGTGCTTTAACTCACTAGTAATCAGAGTAATGCAATCACCTCTCACTCCAGTCAGATTGGCAAAAATGAAGAAAATAGTAACAGATGCTGGAGAGGCTGGAGAGAGATAGGTGCATTAGCACACTGTTGGTGGAACTGCAGACTGGTACAGCCCCTCTGGAAAGCAGAGTGGAGAATCCTCAAAAAACTAAGGATGAACCCACCATATGATCCTGCTATTCCTCTCCTGGGTATTTTCCAAGGGGATTTAGAATCAGCACATTACAGTGACACAGCAAAATCGATGTTCATAGCAGCTCAATTTACAATAGCACCTCACTGGATGAATGGATCCAAAAACTGTGGTACATATATACCATAGAGTTTTACTTAGCAATTAGAAACAATGATATTGCAGCCTTTGAAGGTAAATGGATGGCTATGGAAGAAATCATACTGAGTGAAGTCAGCATAACCTAGAGAACCAAGGGTCGAATGTCTTCACTCATCTGTGGAGGCTGGAGCTAGACTCTGGTCACTGAGAAAGGAGGTCAATTCTCATGTTTTAAATCCAGAAAAGGTATAGTGACATAACTACCTAAGGCATTTGTAGAGATGTATTGGGGAGGGGAGGGATAAGGGTAGATAATGGGGGGGAGGCTTGGGGGTAAATCTAATTTTCAGAATTTATATATTATATTTTCTTTAGAAGCAAGTTTGATTGTTCAACAAATTTCTTAATAATTTTTTAATTTACAAAAAACAGAAAGAGAAAGTCATTCAGCAGGTACTTTCATCTTAGACTCACGAAGTACCTTTAAAATGTACCATTTAAATTGTAGACCTTGAATAAACAGTATTTCAAATGACCTGCTTTTAGGTATATTACGAAACTGTACATAAAACGGAGCCAACTAGTGAACACTGCTTCTTCTTAGAAAAGTTTTATATAAATACAGTGAATTCTAAGTTTACAGTGGCACAGCACTAAAATAGAATATTTTCTAAATATAATTCCACTTATTTATCAAAGTTTCTACCTATATTCATTACCTCAATATGAAAAGGAGGGAATTTGCAACTTACTATAAAAGACCACAAACTGTACATGAGTTTCTCAGGGAGCAATATGAAACATAATTCATCTTATCCATAAAGAGCATACCACTTGTTCTCAAATTTTTTTTATAACTAGTCAGAAAATCAGAAATGGCTTAGTAAAAGAAATCATTCAGTATCTCTACATTCACTTCTATTTCTTCCCATACTCTTCTGGAGGAAAAATGAAGGAAGGAGAGGCAATGGACTGGACTTGACATTCTTTTCTTTAGAGGCATCTACTTCCTGGAATGTTACATCACTGTTCACTTGGACATTAAGAACTGACAATAAATAACTATAAAAGACTAATCATCTCTAAACACAAAGCGACATCCTACAATTCTATACACATTTCCAAGGCAAAACAATTTTGATAGTCTATGAATGTGATTTAATAAGCTCTAATATTCTTTCCTTTGTATACACATCCATGGCCTTAATCCTATCTCAACTCTTCTTTCATAAAGCCTCTTTGTAACCTAATTATAGAGTCACAATCAATACCCCTACTATTCCATTTTCTTTAAGGAATTAGTAAAAAACTAATTCAGGCCCTACTCATCTCTCTCAGAATTACTGCAAAACATTCTAAATAGTTCACCTGTTTGTTTTTTCCAACTTATCTTGAATATTGTCACCAATTTTATAACAATGCTTTCATAATACATAATAATCTTCAATGGCTTCCCAATGCCTAAAGCAGTAATTTAGGAAAGAAATGAAAAATAATTAAGTAATTTTATATTTTAGAAATATCTGCAATAAAAACATTTTTGGTTTCATAATATAAATTACCAAAATCAAAGCCAACTTTGGATGGCAGAGCATGGATTAAAGCAGAAATGATAAAATCCAAATTCCTTAACTTGGCATTCAATATATGCTTCAGAATCCAGATCAGATCAGAATCCAGATTTTCAGTCTTAACACTGGTTCATGGTTCAAATAAAGTCCAAAGACCAGCTCAAAGTCATCATTACTATATTAACAACTGAACTTCTCTCAAATCAGTTTCTATTCAGTTTCCCTTGCATATCAAAGACTGAGTTAACCAACCTCCTTTTCAACTGGAAGTCATGTTTCTCTATGAAAAAACGGTCATCACATGAGATGAATAGATTTCACTTCAGTTAATGCATTACAATGGAGATGCTACAGGAACAACATTAAACAGAAAAATTATAACAACTGCTAGAAATCAGAGTTAAGTAAAAATTAATGTAAATGGCAATATTAAATGCACAAATGCTAGAAATCTATAAACCCTGTTCCAGTTAGGTTGGCCTGCGCTCTGCACATTTCTCACCTCTTTATTTTTTATTTTCTTATTTATTTTGGGGGGAGTCTATCCTGACATCAGTCCTCTCAGTCCCTCTGAATCTTCAAAACTGTATTTTAACTCCAATATCATAATTAAGGAGCATATTTCTAAAACAAGTAGTATGAAGCCAAACTTTTTACCGCAGCCTATAAGAGGCCCAAATGATCTGAGGGCAGCCCAGGGTTACCCCCTCAACGGCCATCACTCTGCCCAGGTTTTCCTCATTATTCTTAGACACTCAAAAACTTAAGTCATTCCTGCCTCAGGGGTTTCCGCCCTAGGAGTTGCTTGGAAATCTAGTCTCCACAGCTCAAATCTTGAATTCTCCAGGTCTTTCTCAGTACCACTCAATATTAAAAAGATCCCACACTCCTCAATTATTTTCCCCATACCATCATTCTGTTTACTCTCCTCATAACGCCACTATTCTGAGTTCTTTATGTGCTGATTTATGTGTATCACTGCCCCATGGAGAGCAAGTATCTTGCTCATTACTACTATACCCTCAAAGCCTAGAAGAGTGTCCCTGTCTTAATGAGAACAACAAATGAACAAACTTTGTGGGTGCACTAAGAAATCTCGATGCTCTGAAATGGTTTCAATACCCATGAATATAATCACTGTCTTTTCACTTACTAAAGAAATGGTATTTCCAACTAAGTTTCACTGACACAGAATTGTACAGAATCCCCGAGTAGGCAATATTCTCTCTCCTTTAATGTCTTCTAAATTAAATATTACAACAATCAAGACTTCAAGAAAACACTATCACCTCCTGAATCCCCAATGTTCCAAGAACTCTGCTGTTTTGTTCCCTCGCAGGAATATAAAATATGACAGTACGCTTTTGTCAATCATTATATTTCCTGTCCAAAAAACTTGTACTACCTTAGTTTCCCTCACATGTCTTTATCATGCCAAAAAAAAAAATCAGTTACTCCAGATCTTCTACTATCTTTAGAGTAGTAATTAGTAGTTTAAGTAATGCTTGGAGTATGTTAGTATCAAACTCTTATGCAGAAGCATCACAACTGGTTTATTTACCATTTCGGACAACTGAATAGATGAAGAAAACAAATTGTGTGATTTCAGACTGATGTTCTCTTTCTAGGAAATGAATCACCTTCAAAATCCTACAAGGTTAAGATCTCTCAGAAGGAAGTAATACAACTTCATTCTTGACTTTTATACATAAAAGTCCTACTGCTAGTGGGACACTATGTCCCAAAGCAACAACCTATTCAACCCATATGCATCTTAGATGCTTTCTCAATCTGTATCTAACTTTTTCCCTTCCAAAATAATTTCCCAACATAAAAAAATGCAATAAAATGTTCCTAAAAGTTTTTTAAAATGTTAATATATATATAGTCAAGTACTTATCTCAATGAAGACATTAGAAACTATTTTACAGATCACACATCTTGTGTTGATCCATCAAAAACGTGTACTTCTACAAAATAGTATCTCTCACCAACATATGAAACGTCCATCTCAAAATATTTCATTAGGTCTCATGGTAAATCTGCCACAAGTTCATTTAGACAATTCATGGGAAGGAATCACAGGTTTCCCTTAAAAGTGTCAACCATATGCTTTTTCTTTAAGATTCAATTAATGATATATTAAGAGGTTGAGCCGGTCCACGCTCGCCCTTAGCAATTACTCTCACCCTGCAGCTTAGACTCTGGCAGAACTGCTCCCCCTCGGAACACAAGGCCTGTCTCCCCTGTTCGGTTTAGCTGGTGGGGAGCCTCCCCATTACCCGGCTGAGTTGGGCGGAGCCAGGAGTTGCCAGAAGACTCTTTCCCAATTCTCCTTGCACCACACCACTGGAGGCGCTCTCCTTTCACTGCAGTTGGGTCAGTGTGGACGTTTTCCACTCGGCCAGCTCCCCAGAAGCGCAAGAGGAGGAGGACTTACGCATAACGGGCCCCCACTCCAGATAGGGAGTGAGCAGGGGAGCCTTGGCTGAATGCAAGCCAACAGACCCTCAGCGAAACTGCGCCTTTTCCAGAGGCTAAACACCAACAGCGGACAAAAGGATTCGGGTGCCAGGGCCTTTCCATCCTCAGCTCGAAGCCAACCCTAATTCCTCGGTACACACCCAGCTCCCACCACGGGTAGTGCCTAACTTCCGGGACGCAGTGGAGGGAGACCAGGGGAAACGCAGGAGTGGGTGGGGTGCACGTGTTCCCCGAAACCGAGACAGACAATAAAGAACAAGCCCGGGCTTTCACGGCGGCCCCACCCTTCTCCCCCGCACCTCCCACCAAAGGGGGCGCCATCACCCCGACGTCCGCAGACAAAGCCCCTCGGGGAGGCGGGGAGGCCTGGCTCGAGGCGTCCGGGGCTGCAACAAAAGAGGGAGGGGCGCGGGGCGGCGCGAGGCGGGAGGGGGCGCACTCACCCACGGAGCCCGAGGAGCCCCTGCGCTTGGGCGCGGCCGGTGTGGAGGGGGGCGCGGCAGGGGCCGGGGCGGGCGGCGTCCACGCGGGCTCGGCCGGCGGACTCACGCCGGCCGGGGGAGGTGGGGGAGGCCGTGCGGGAGGCTCGTCATCCTCGCCGAGCTTGGAGGGCGAGACTGCGGCAGCGGACGGCAGGGATGGCGCGGGCACTGTCGACGACACGGGGCTCGAGTCCCAAGACGGCTGCCGCTCCGGGGCGGTGGGGGGCGCGGCCGGCGGGGGCCCCCGGGCAGCGAAGTCCAGTGGGGGTGCAGCGGGGGCCGCGGACAGCCCGGCGGCGGGCTTCCTCTCCAGCACCTCCAGCTCCTCCAGGTCTTCGTCCTCGTCCTCCTCTTCCTCCTCCTCCTCTTCCTCCTCGTCCTCGGGCTCCCTCACGAACTGGTACTTGAACGCGGGCTGAGGCCGGGGCGGGCTGTCCGCGGACGAGGAGACCAGAGGCGACTGGTCCAAGTCTTCCATGGCGGGCGGGTCGACGATGCTGCAGCTGCTGCCGCGGCCGGGACCGCTTCTCCTCGGAGCCGCAGGCGGTTGTGGGGGTTGGGGAGGTCTAAGAGGGACTGAGTCTACGGAGCCGAAGGCCCTGCAGTGGCGACGGCTCCCGGAACAATGAGACTGCTCCTCCTGCCTCCGCGCCCGTGATGCGCCACCCGCCCCGTCCCCGGTTGCCGCCGCCGCCAGACGAGCGCAGGAGAGAGGCCAGCAGACTCTCCTCCCAGTTTGGCGTGACTCACCCGCCCCAACAGGGAGGGTAGGGGACTGGCGCCGGAGGAGGAGAACCAATCGGCGGCGAGATAGAAAAGATGAGCAACCGGTCTGTCTAACCGAAAGGGAAGAACAAGAAAATGGGTGGGGCTTATGGCACTTCTCTCTTACCGGCTGCTGAGGGGCTCGATGGGCGGGGTCTGGTCTGGGAGCTCCACCCCGCGCCTTGGGCATTTGCGGGGTGGGGTCCAGGCCTCGCCTGCAGCTTGAGGTCGGTCTGGAGTTAGGGTGCTGCGAAAGGGGGCGGCCCCTGCCCTGAGGGCCTGGAGAGGTTCCCAGCAAACCGCCGGAAGGGCGTTCTCCGGGGGGACTGGAGGTCCTCCCCGGAAAGGAAAAAAATCAAAGTGGACAAAGCTATTAAGAGAACTGTGAAGTAGGCCGGAAGGATTTTTAAATAAAAGATTTTTTTAAATTTAAGTACCTAACTATCACTACCACCACCCACTCTTCAAAGACAGAAAAAAAAATTTTTAACCAGTTTTAGGCTCCCTCGCAGTCTATACTGCAAGACCCTGATGAGACAGGCAAAACAGCTAGGTTATCGGGGATTCCGGGCCCGGAGTCTGAAAACTGGCCCTTCTCCCAGAGGGCTTTAGGCTCTGCTTGCTGCTAGACTCTCACAGGGTAGGAGAATGAGTCACCCAAACAGTGAGAGGGAGGAAAGTGCAAACTGCAAGATGCCTTGGAAATGCAGATCTGTTTCTCATTGCATTTCAGTCACCTGAAGCGGAGCGGTGAGTCAACGTTTCAGAAGCTTCAGGCGTTCTGGAAGTCAGGAAGCCCAATGCTCACTGGTGCGATTGGAAAAGCATGTTCCTCAGGCTACTTTTTCCAAAGCAGGTGATTTTAATGAAAGTGATTTCCGAACATCTAAGAATCAGCACCCAGAGATTTAGAGAGCCCTTTTATTTTTCTAATTCACCTTTTAAAAATATCGACTACATTATTCAACCATGAAGGAGAATAAAATGTCATTTGCGAGAAACCTGGTGGAACTTAAAAGCATTACGTTAAATGAAACAAACCAAACTCAGAAAATCAAGGGTTCTGTTTTCTCTCACATGTGCCAGCTATAGAGAGAAGGGGTCAGGGGGAGGCGGGAACTCCTGAAAACAAGGGAGACCAACAAAGGGGGGGGGGGGGATGGATGCAGAGGCAGTACTGGAAAGTAAATTTGACCAACATTGTTGTATTGTGTGCGTGTAACGACAAATCCCACTATTAAGTACAGTTATAATACATGAATAAAAATGTAGTATTTGAAAAAATAAATTGGCTTGTCTACTCCAGAGGTCTGGAGAGAGAAGGATAATCTATATTCACATTGCTCACAGTCTGAATCTTTGCTGACAAATACCTTAGTAACCGGGGATTAGTGGCTACTGAGCACTGAGAATGCCTGAAATGAGATGTGCTATAAGTGTAAAATGCATCCTAAATTTCCAGAGTTGGTACCAAAAAAATGTAAAAATCTCAATCTTCACACTGGTTTCAATTAATAATATTATAATGTAAACATAAGTTAACTTCATTTGTGTTTTACTTTTTGAAGTAGCTTCTAGAAATTTTTAAATACATACACTGTGCACATTGCATTTCTGTGCTTGTCCACAATAATGATTAAGAAATTTTGAAGGGCTGGAGCGGTGGCTCGGCAGTTACAGCACTTGCCAGGCATGCGCAAGTACATGGGTTCAAACCCCAGCAACCACACAACTAAGTGTCAGAGCAATGAAAGCCATGTGAAAAACTCAATAAAAATTGATTCTCTCTGTCAAAAA
>PVKS010045593.1:0-13720 GCA_004027875.1 Aplodontia rufa
CAAAATAATCTGAAACATTAGAATCCCATTAGTTATTAAGAATCAATTAGGTGGGAAGTTGTCAATTTGGACAATAATTTTAGACTTATAAGAGGAAAAAGAAATTGAATTATTTAAGGGACCTTAAACTTTTTTCATACTTCTAAATAAAATTATGGAACAACCAACAGGCATAATGCCACCCCAAATTCAAATTTAAGATAAGACTAAACAAGAACTTTCAAGCCCCAAGGAAAATATTTATGAGCAGTAAAGGAGGAATAATGGTAATTTATAAGGTAAGTTGGGAAATGAGATTCAAAGGAATATTATGTTCAAACTACATGGTATGGTTAGTGTGTTTCTGAAGCTTAAAGGCAAAAAATAAAATAAAATCTAAAATTTGAATCTAGAAAGCTAGTCCCTAAGATTTGAAAGATGTGTTAATTATTCTGGTTGTGGTTAACAGTACAGGTAATTCATTTTAAGTAACAAACGACTGCATTTTCCGTACTGAAATCTCAGAAAAGCAATTTTCGTTAGATGAAAAACATCAAATTGAAAAAAATGGTTCTTTTGACTTTCTTCATCACCTCATGCACCATATCAAAAAGACTGTAAAACTGATTGCCGCAATTGGGAAAAACAATGAGTAGTAAAGAAAAAAGAGTGTTCCCAAAGATAATTCAGAAGCAAACTAAAATTGTTTCATTTGAGAATAGAGAACCCATATTGCTCAGAGATTTTTAAAAAGAGACACAACTCAGGACTTACAACTGGACTGTTGTAATGAAACAAGGAGACATTATCACGAGGCATGTGTTATGTGTGTCCTTTTGTCTTTGATAGAGAGAGATGCAGTAGGTTCCTTGGTGGTGGAAGAAACCAAAACATGTCTCTCCAAACCACAAACGACTGATTAGCTGAAGAAAAGCAAAACACACTGCAGTTCGTTGCCTTCTCTATCTGTGTGCCTAACAGGACAGAGATTTATAGAGAAAAAAGTTCTTTCTATGTCTCCCCACCCCACGAACTCCCCACTGCCACCTTTCCTTTCTAAAGACAGGATATAAATTCTGTACAATCTTTATCAGCTTGTAGAAGACTCCAGAGGAATCTATGAGCAGATTTTATTCCTTCTCACAGATTTCCCGCCTTTGGAAGCACTGGGCTGCTTTTCCTTTGTCCTGCTACTTCTCTAAAATTTATTGTTCTTTGTTGAAGAGGATGCATAAGCTGGACTGTAAGCCTCTGATCTGAGCTATTTTTGAACTGAGTTTTCTCCCACGTGATATGAACCGCATGTGTTAACAAACTTGCTTTTCTCTAGTTAATCCCCCTTTCAGTGGGAAGGCTTACAGCTTTTCTAAGTCTGGTTGGTTACCTCATGTTAGAAGATGTTACTCTGGAATTCAATTGCTACAAGATTCAACACTCTTATTAAGAATTTCAGAAGGGAGGGGCTTCCCACAATGGTGGACTTAGGTGAATAAAAAATAACCATTGGGTGTTGCAAAATCTGGTCCTTTATTGAAGACATAGTAAATTCAAGAGATTATGGTTGCTGCCTCTTATGCCCTTAAATTGGTCCATTTGAAAATGGAGCCATGTGTTAATGGAGGCCACCCTAAGGGTTGTTCATGTTGTTGAGCTGACCCTGCAGCTTCCCTTTGTTTCTTCTATCTCTCTGTCAATAGAGGGGCTGTGTGATCACTCTGTGTTCCTCAGGACCTCAAAGAAACCTAAGGAAAGCTCAAAAGAGCCTCCTCTGAGCCCATGTCCTTTAAGGGACAGAGTATAGCACTTTCCATGGTGTCTTGAATGTTGATTTAGGTAGGCCTCAGCTATCCCACTCCTCAGTATATATCCAAAAGATCTAAACTCAGCATACTACAGAGACATAGTCACATCAATATTTACAGCAACCCAATTCACAATAGCCAAGCTATGGAACCAATATAAGTGCCCTTCAATGGATGAATGGATAAAGAAATTGTGGTACATATACACAACGGAATATTACTCAGCCTTAAATAAGAATGAAATTATGGCATTTCCTGGTAAATGGATGGAACTGGAGACCATTATGCTAAGTGAAATAAGCCTCTAATTTATTTTAAGAATCTGTTTATATAGAATGCCCCTCAAATAACCAACATCCAGCTAATAAAAATCCTTGACTGTTTACAAAAATGGCTGCTAGTTCACCTTGTCTTACCTCCTGTCTTGGGCTTCATTGCTACTTTTTTTTTAAAGAAGGACAGTGTGAAAGAGAGACAGAGAGAATCAATTTTTATTGAGTTTTTAAGATGGCTTTTGTTGCTCTGGCATTTAGTTGTGTATGTGTTGCTGGGGTTTGAAGCCCTGTACTTGTGCATGCCAGGCAAGCACTGAAACCACCAAGCCACCACTCCAGCCCCCCTTGCTACTTTTTTTTAAAGAGAGAAGGACAGAGAGAGAGAGAGAGAGAGAGAGAGAGAGGAAGAGAAAATCAATTTTATTTAGTTTTTCACATGGCTTTCGTTGCTCCGACACTTCATTGTGTACATGGTGCTGAGGTTCAAACCCACGTCCTTGTGCATGCCAGTCAAGTGCCACAACCACTGAGCCGCTGCTCCAACCCCTTCATTGCTACTTTTTTAAAAAAAATCTTGAAGCTTAATTTTGGGGAGTTTGAATCTTTATTTTGAGGATTCTGTGGGCTTGCAGGTTAAGAAAGGAAGCTGTAAAATAGGGTATATCCTAAAGCAGGCATGGATAAGTAGGTAGTACCTCAGTCCTAAAGTCTTTCCTCTTCTGTTGCTAATCTTTACTTTTGCTTTTCAACTTTGATTGAAGCTGACAAGTTAAGTATTCAGGTTGCACAGGCACTTTGCTGATTTCTAACCCAGACTTCTCTGGATTCCAGATGCATAGATCCAACTGAAAAGCACATCAAACTCAATGAAAAAAATCATAATATATCCCTTCCCCACCATCCACTTTTACTGCTCATCCTACCAAACTTTCAGAGAGCAACCAAAGTTGTTTAAAAAACAGTAAAAATGTAAATAAGATCAGATCCTTTGTCTGCTTAAAGCCTTTAGATGGCTTTCAATGTCTCTTAGAATAAAGATCCAAATCTTTAACAAAGTCTTGGAAGACATAGCTCCTGCTGATATCTCTGGGCTCATCTTGTACCTCCCTTCATCTGGATTTTCCAGCAGCACATAATGGAGGAAGAGTTTTGGGCACACGTTATTTACTAATGTTAAGGGAAAAATCAAAAGAGATTGGCATTGGTTCAGTGGCACTTAAAATGGAGTCCAGAAGCCATTGTTAGATCTCAGTTGTATCTGCAGCTGAATTTTCAAACTGATGCAGACATGCCCCCATGCAGGTTGACCTTTGAAACACTGTTAACTTCTGCTAACCTTCTGTACTATTGGTGTCTTCCACGAAACTGAGAGACTGAGACCGTACCCAGTCTGTTTCTTGCAATACAGCTTAACTTTTGCCAGGACCAATCATAATTCCTAGCTAATGAATGGTGTAGTGACCAAGCCCCTTGTGGTTTAAAGTTATAAATACAGCTCCCATTTTTAAAGCCTCAGAGGACAGTTTCAAGATCAAATGTTTTCTTGACTGAAATCCTAATTAGCACCAAAGAAATATAAATTTCTTTGTTCTTTACTAGGTTGACTTTATTCTAGATCAATGCTAATAAACACCAATATTTGTGAAAGGTAAGGAGGAAGGAAAAGGAAGAGGAGGCAAAGGAAGCAGAGGAAAAAGTCAAATGTAAGTTCCAAAAAGCTTCAGCCAATCCAGTGCACTTAGTTTTGCTCATCAGAGTTGTTCTACTTCAGGCTTTGTATCTGCCCACCATGACCTCACATACTACTCCAGGAGGGAACTTAGGCAAAATGGATCTCTGCAGCCCTGGCAGATGCCGGAGGAGCTGACAACTGTGACAAGTGTTCCTTGGATGTAGGTCCGGGTAGCTCTTCTCTATGTCTCTGTGTAGTTTAGCCATATTTGATTCCTTCACTTCTTTAAAATTTAAAGAACACTTCTCCCTCAAAGACCTTTGTGTCTGCTTTCTCATTTTCTTTTTTAAATTAAGAAATCTAGTTATTTTACAATCAAAAATGCATCCAAAGTAACAATATGATATGTATATATTCTTAGATTTACGCCCTAGATCCCACCCTATTTCCCCCCTTATCCCTCCCCTTTTGTCCCTCCCCTTCCTTCCCGATATATCTCTATGAATGCCCTAGGTTATGTGTTACTACGCCTTTGCTGGGTCTAATATATGAGGTTGACAACCTTTCACACAGGCCTGGGTCTAACTCCCTTTTTCTTGTTGTATTTCTTCTCCTAGCTTCTCCCTTAACCTATTACACATCAAGTTACTTCTGAGAGCATATCTCACAGTTTGTAATTTGTTCTTTTTAGGGGAATAGTTTATTTGACTGATTATTCCCTTTGATTATTTGCATATTGTTTTTCTCCTCTACTATACCATAAACTCCATGAAAGCAGAGTTGTGTGTAATTTATCTTCATAGACCAGTGGTGTGCCTAGCATATAATAAATGATCCCTAAACATTTATTGAATGAATAAATGGAAGAATGATTAAAAAGGCAATCTGGGAGCTCTAGAGTCCTAGTAACAGGACATAGGAGAAGAGTATTGGAGGAAAGATAGAACCACCTTCAACTGTATATTCAACTCGTATATGGAGCTGGCTTCCTAGTGATAGAGCATATGATTTTTTCCCAACCATAAATTTAAAATGCAAATCATTCTACTTTTATAAGATCTCTATTTTCCTAATGTTATGAATTGAGTATATATTTGAGATCTGGTAAGCCATTTTTGGTCAAAGAGGTAGAAATTCTTCCTTCCTAGCACTAAGCTTATAGGCATTTCTGTCCAAAATTATAACATTATGACTAATAGAAAACTCAACAATCTGGAATTTTCCTTTCCAGAACTTCTCTAGTGTAAGAGATATAATATACACAATCTGAACAGCCATGAAATCAAACAGATCCAGGTCTTTATGTGGCTGCTCCAGCCCCAAATGAACAGAAAAATCTTAAACCACTTATCCAGACTCTAAACCCATAACGTTCAGCCTGGTAGTTCACTCAGACCTATGCCACATGCAGAAAGGGTGGAAACGAGTATAATTACCATCAGCCCTGCCTGTGCTGGACCTGATAGTGTTTCACTGTGGGAATTCTTTCTGAGCATTTCTCAAGAAACTTACATATTTTTCTGTATCTGAAATCAATAGAAAAATCACTTGAGAATTCAGGAAAATGAGAAAAATATATTTTAATATTATAATTCCCTGGAAAGAATTAAAAGTTATCAACAAAGAGATGTTACAGATGGGAAGGTATCCACTGACCTCAAATTGAAGGCAAGAACAAGTAACTTTGGTATGCTAAGTGGGAGGCTAAGCTTGACATTTTCAGGTCAGGTCGGTGCACGTAGAAGAGAAGTGATCACAATCCAGTTGGTCTTGCTTGTAGCTGTTGCCATCTAATAAGTGTGTGTTTATGGAGCCATTTGGTGCCAATGGTGAGTCATGCTTGCAAATAAAATAAATATTAGTCAGTTTGTATACACAGCATGCTTTAAACAAATCCTGTGAGTTCTGTTCCAAGAATAACAAGTTTATGGAACAAAATACATTCTTAAATTGGAAATTTTTTGATATGTGATTCTATGTAGAACAGTTAAATTTGCCAGGAAAAACAAATGTTATATTATTTAAATACTATTTAATAATGTTTGCTAGCATTTTCCAATCTCAATATCTGCTGTTAGCTACAGTCCTTTGTAAATATTATGAAACTTAATTTTTTATAGATATAAGCAATGATCTGTAAAGAATATGAGAAATGAAAGAAATGTTTTAAGAATGGCTTGTGATTTTGAGAAATCCTGAGAATGCCTGAGAATTCTGATTTCTGATTTCTGAATCCCAAAGATTAATAACTTTAAGGAATTTGGAGGCACTAGCTTGGCCTGTGCCCCAAATTCCCCCAGGCTCACCAGATAGCAACCTTTCTTGTCCATTTCCTCCTATGGGCCTCAGGTGGGTGGAGGAGTTTCTAGCTTAATTGCTGACTTGGACATTGCTTTCACTTTAAATCTCAGGACACCATCCTGAGCTCCAGCTTCCTTGACTGAGGTCTTTGTCCTCTTACTGGGTTTCCTACATCTACCCTCTCCACCTTTGTCAACGGACATTGCTCTTTATATCCTGTTGGAAGACTGAGTTGCTGTTGTACCCCAAATGGGCTACCTGAACAATTGTGTGCTGAATTTTCCCTGTTTGTACCTTCTCCCAGGTCCTAGACTCATTCTTGCTATGCTCCTTTGCTCTGTTTTGTGTTGCAAGAGGCTGACTCTGGCAAACTGTATCAGCTGGGCCCCCTTTGTGTTAGCGTTTGTTCTATAGGCCAAATTTGGCCTACTTCCTGTTTTCATAGATCAAGTTTTACTGAAACACAGCCTTGTTCATTTGTTTGTGTATTGTCTGTAGCTATTTTCACATTATAATTGCAGAGCTGAGTAGTTGTAACATAAACTGTATAACCCACAAATTCTAAAATATTTACCTGGATTAGGCCAATGGGAAGATTTAACATTAGATCAGAGAGCTGCAGCTCCCTACTTCAGTTCTTGGCTCTGGAAGCTGTAGGATCTCTCCAGGCCTGCAGCTCACACCAGGAGGCTCCTCCTTCAAGACTTGGCCTATGAATAGTAATGGAGTCCTGCTATCTCATCTGTGGGTGATTCAGTGCTCCTCCCCCCCCCTTAATTCTGTTTACAATCTGTAAATAATTAAATAATAATAGTTATTAAAGTCTGCATTTGAGCTCTCCTGGGTGAAATTTTCCTGCTGGGATCTGGCTAATGCAAGAAGACTCACCTTGGTCATACACTTGAGCAGACTTGTCAAGGAATACCAGTCTAGATTAAGCCAGAGTCTGCTGTGCCATAGGCAAGATGATTTGCCTGTGGGCTATCCCTGTAGTTCCTGCTGCTGAGTTCATGTCTGCTGCCCAGGCTTTGTCCTTAAGAAAAAATTCTCCTTTTCTACTACTGAACCTTCCTTGAAGTGTCCGTTTGCTCTGTGGATGATTCTTACACAAGTGATGTAAGAAGCCAGTTAGTTTCTTTATACCTTTCACCAGTAAATTTGATGGGTTTAGTGATCTCCATCATTTAAGTTGGTTTCAACTTCTCAGTTGATATCTAGATCAATTGCTCCTGAAAGGGAGTTGAAATGGTTTCTTCTTCCAATTCTTACAGTATCAGAAGCATGAGTGAATTTCAATCTGCAAGCAAGCTTTTGATTGGAATGGGGATACCATGATACCAACTCTAAGTCTGGCTTTTTATATTTGTCATTTGCTGAGGTTATTTACAGATCTCTTTCCTCAGTACCCAATAATCTGTGATTGTTAATATTTCTTTCTCCGGTGAGTATAGAGGAAACTAATTTTTTTGCAATGTTTTCTATAACCTAGATTGCCCCAAAAGTGTTCCAAGAATAAAAACTTAACTGTTACATTTTTACTAATATGTGCCATATAAAATTTTAACTACAGAATATAAACTTGATTAGGAAAGGTTATGAAAGGAACATTTGAAAATGAGATATCCTAAACTATCAGTTATATATAGTGCTCTCATTTTCAATAATCTTCTTTCTTATCTTCTTTCTGCCTCTCTGTTTGACTATTTAAAATTCTCTATTTGATAATTAATTAAATAAAAATCTACACTCCCATTCAAGGTGTTACATAAAAATTTCAGGAACACAGGTGCTGCATCTATAATATTCATGGCCATTAGTATGTTAAGAGTTTAATGCCATAAGCATAATGAATACTAAGTAAAAATTTAGTAAGTAACACTCAGCCCTTTATAGTTTACAAAGCATTTCCTCATTCATTGTATCATCAATTCTCATAATTCTGTGAGGTAAATATTATTAACTTTGACTTTACAAATGAGGAAAATGAGACTAAATTATTTGCTACATTTTCAAATTGTTACTGGACTCAGCAATGGTGTGAATTGATTGGTGGGCCTCCAACAAAACAAAATAGGAGTTTTGCAAGTTGAACTAATCAGCTGCAAAGAATGGTCCCAACAAGAATGTCTGGGCATGCTGATCCCAGGAGAAGACGGGCCGAGCAAGTTGGGGCATGCTTCAGGTGATATGCAACATCAAGGGAGAGGGTACTCCAGCAGGTAAACCACAGCAATGGAAATAGTTAGACCCCAAGTTCTTATGGAGTGTTTACCAGAGATTCCCACACAGAATGTCAATGCCATGGATTGGGTTAACACAGGAAGTGGGGACTGCCCATTAGTGCTGTTAATTCTAGTTTCCACTTGTGGGAATGCTGAGAACCCTGTTATGTATCCTGACTCTATCCCATCAATTGGTCTCATGTGGGTACTTTCAGTGGCAGGGACAGGGATGGTGAGGGTAAGACATCAATTGTGACTGAGCCTGGAGGAACAATTCTTTGTTCTTTTTGCATCACAATCTATGCACTTTCCATTGTACTTGACTACCTGTCATAGATTATTCAGAGGAGAAAAAAAAGAAGAGACAAAGGTCAAGTGACCAATTGGTATAGAGAGAGATGAGTGTAAACAAGAAAGGCTTCATGATGCAAGTTTCTTCTGAAAGAATGTAGAACATGTGGTCTGATATTTGTTGTGACCCTTAATGCAGTTAAATGATAACATCAATTATACTAATGCTCAATCATATGTTTTACCATGTCATCCAAGGAAGTCAGTGTGGTCCCTTCCTTCCAACATTTCATTTCTTCTAAGTGTCTATTTTTAGTTCCAAAGACCAACAAAGAGAATGGTCCTGCCCCTCATTTTCCACAGATAAAAAAGTCTTTTTAGAGCTGCACTGTTCAACATGATAGTGATTAGCCACACATGACTACAGAGTGCTTGAAATGTAGCTACTTTTAATTGAAATATTCGTAAGTATAAAATATCTACTGGATTTTGAATACTTGCTCTGAAACAAAGAATAAAATGCCAATAATTTTATATTGATTACATGTTATAATAACACTCTTTTTGGACATATTGTGTTAAATAAAATATACTATTAATATTAATCTCATCCTTTTTTCTTTCTTATTGTGGCTATAAGAAAGTTTAAAATTACATGGGTGGCTCATGTCATATTTCTATTGGACAGTATTTCTTTCTTCAGAAGCACCAGGTTCCTAAAGGGTTGCTCCATTTCAGCCTTTGCCAAATGATTCTTTCCCCTCTAGGCCAGTTTTAACAAGTCAAATAATGTAGATTTCATAATTGGAAGGAAGGCTGCAAGTCATTTGGAAATTAGGTGATGAAACTGCAATGGGATCATAACTCCTGCATGACAATTTGCTTTCCTGAGTCTTTCTTATTCCAAATGGAATAGTCACTGCTCTGTTCTCTCCTTTAGCTAATTTACATCTTATTTTCTTTCTGTCAAAAGTGTCATTTCCTGTGATGGATGAAACCATCTTTGCTAAGTGCAAAAACAAGGCCACCACCTTATTCAAACTGGATTCACTACTAATGTTCTCATCCTTTGGACTGGGAAGAATTAACATAGTTGCTTAGAAACCCTTTAAATACATCACAATGTTTGGTTACTTTCAGAAATTGAAGTCAGGATCACAGTAACAAAAATAAAATCCAGTGCCTTTCCAAATATGATAAAATAAAAAACCAGACACTGTCAGAGCAGCTTTTTCTTTAAACCTAGGTTGGTCTTACCTATACATGGCCTCTGAATTGGCTATTTTTTTGACTCAAAGGGGAAGGACCATTTTGATGGATTTCTACACAATTAATTAGATCGACTGTAGTGCATTTATTCACTTAGGAAATATTTGAATCAATTTTTAGAGATGATTTTCACAGGTCTGTAGTCTTTGTTTTAACAACACATCTGAGTCAGTAACAATAACAGCAGTGTTAGAATTTCATAATAATTTTACTTCAAAATAAGAAAGTCACATTAAACAAAAAGAAATAGATCCTTTCTCTTTTAGGGACAATTAGGACAAATTATGTGATTGCAGTTACTCTAATTATGCCCTTTTCCTGCTTTGTTTAGTTTTTTTTCATTGTCTTTTAATTTTACTTTATATAATTTAATATTATATAAAATATTTACTTGGGGCTGGAGTGCTGGCTTAGTGGTTTTGGCACTTGTCTGGCATGTCCAAGTACAAGGGTTCAAACCCCAGCACCACGTACACAACTAAGTGTTGGAGCAATGAAAGCCATGTGAAAAACTAAATAAAACTGATTCTTTCTCTCTCACCACCCCTCTCTCTTTTTAAAAATGAATAAATAAACAAAATTTTGTTTATTAAAATATCAACTCAGACTTGCTTACCATTGTTTTGTTATTATTTTAAGTTACAAATACTAAAATTCAGTTAAATTTTGATGCATGCATAGATTGTTGTAACCACCACTAACAGTGTATAGAATAATTCCAACACTTCCCCAAATTTCCAATTGCTTCTTTTTTTGCACTTAGACACTCTCCCTGCCCTTGCTTCTTGGAAACCACTGATCTGTTCTCCATCTCTATAATTATTGCCTTTTAAAGAATGTCATATGAATGGAATCAGCATGTAACCTTCTGGAAGTTTCATTTATTTAGCATAATGGGCTTGAAATTTGTTTATGCTATTGCTTCTATCAATGTTATTGTTGCATCTATCCTTTTGAGTGCTGACTACCACAGTATGTGGGACATTTGGTTTGTTTCTGAGTTTTGCTGACTACAAATAATGGTAGTATAAATGTTCATATACAGATTTTTTTATGTGAACATAAGTTCCATTTCACTAGGATAAATGCCTAGTAGTGGGATTTCTGGGTCACATAGTAAGCATACCTTTACATTTTTAAGTGGATGTTTAGATTTATATGAAATTGTTGAATTGTTTGCAAGAGTGGCTGTACCATTTTACATTCTCAACAACGACATATGACAGATTCAGTTGCTATGAAGTCTTACTGGCACTACGTATTATCAGTATTTTTTTTAATTTTAGCCATACTAGTAGAGGTGTAATGGTATCTCATTGTGGTTCTAAGTTGCATTTCCTTAATTACCAAATGATGTTGAGCATCTTTTTATGTTATTCATTCACCATGATATATCTTCTTTAGCGAAACAGCTATTCAAATCTTTTGCCCAGTTTTGAAAGTTAGGTTATTTTCTTACTGTAGAGTTTTATTATGCCTTCTGTTAGATACACAATTTTCAAATACTTCTCCCTGTCTCTGTATTTTATTTATTTTGCAGTGCCCTTCACAGAGTAAAATTTAAGATTTAAAAGATTATTTTTCAATTTCTTTGTTAAGGATTGTGCTTTTGGTTTCATATCTAAGAAATATTTGCTTCACCTATGATTACAAGGAGCTTTTCCTATGTTGTATGCTTTTTCTAACAGTTCAGGTATTTGATTTGCTTTTGAATTTTTTGTATACAATATGAGATACAGGGCAAGGTTTATTTTTCCATTCGAATGTTCCATTGTTGCAGTGCTATTTGTTGAAAACTTTGCTTTTGCTATTGGACTTGAATTTCCTTTGCATCTTTGTACCAATCAATTGAATATATTTTGATGAGTCTATTTTGGAATTTGCTATTCTTTTCCATTAGTTTGTCTATCCTTTATCCTTTGGCTAATACCACCTTCCCTTGATTACTGTAGCTTTACAGTATGTCTTGATACCCAGAAATTGAGTCCTTCACATCAGATCTTTGTTTTTGAAAATTGTTTTGATTATACCTTTTCTTTTACGTTTCTATAAAAATTATAGAATCAGCTTCTTAATATGTACAAAAAATCCTAATGAAATTTTCATTAAAATTGCCAAAAGTTTACAGATTAATTTGGGAAGAATTAACATCTTAACTCTTTTAAATCTTCCAATACATGGGCATGGTAAGCTCTCAGTATACTTCGCTTTCTGAATTTTTCAGTAATTTTTGTTTTCCATACACAGGTCCTATGCTTTTTAGATAGATTTATACTTAAGTGTTTTATATTTTAATACTATTTAATGTTTTTTTCTTTAAATTTCAAATTCCAAATATTTATTATTGGTATATTGGAAAACAATTATCCTTTGTATGTCAAACTTCTGTTCAGTGACCTTTCTATTTTTGCTTATTATTTGCAGGAATTTTTTATAGATTATTTGGGATTGTATACATAGATAACCATATCACATGAAAAAATGTTTTACTTCCTCCTTTCCAATCTATATTAATTTGATTTTTAAGCTTATCTTATAACTTTACTGGCACTTTGCTCTTCTATGTTAATTTTAGTTTTCTTATTGCTGCATTATAGTTGTACATAATGATGAGATTTATTGTCACATATTCATAGGTGCAAACAATACAATAAAATTTGGCAAACATCCTCCCACCATTCCCCAACTCCCTCCTCCCATCCCCTGATCCCTTGTCTCTGCTTCTGGAGTATATATTTATTCTTATATACCAAGTATACTGACATAATTTTATACCTATGAAGAACATTTTTATATTCGTGACAAGACTATATATAATGACATATTTATAAAAGCTTGGGGTGTACCCTGTTTTAACTAAGTTCCAGCATTTCCCCTTCCTATCGCTTCCTCCTACCCCATGTTTTTTTAGATGTATTTGACAATACTATAAACATTAGCTTTTTTTATAAAATGCATTTCTTATTGTACTACTTACAACCTTCAATACAAACTTGAATAAAAATGGTGAGAGAGGACATATTTGTATTGTTCCTGACCTTGGGGAAAAGCACCATACTTAAGTTCATTCTTAAGTGTGTTATTAATTATAGATTTTTAAATAAATAATCTTTATCAAATTGAAAAAGTTCTTCTCTATTTCTGGTTTCCTGAGAGCTTTTGTCAGAAATAAACATTGAATTTTTCAAATGCCTTTTCTTCATTTATTCATATAATCATATGATTTTCCTTGTTTAGTCAGATGAAATGATGGATTACATTGATTTTCAAATATTGAAGCAGACTTGCATAGCTTGAATAAATCCCATTTGATCACAGTGTGTAATTTTTTAACACATTGTTGGTTTCAATTTGCTAGTATTTTGTTGTGGAGTTTTGAATCTGCATTTATGAGAGATACAGGTCTGTAACTCTGCTTTCTTATAATTTCTTTATTTGGTTTTCATAATGAAGTAACACTACCTCGTAAAATGAATTAGGAAGTATTCCCCCTGTTTTATCTGCTGGAAGAGAATGTGGAGAATTGGTATCATTTCTTCCTTAAATGTTTGGTAAAATTCACCTGTGAAGCTATCTGAGCCATGTGTTTTCTTTCGTAAGTTTATTAATATTTGGTTCAGTTTCTACAATAGGATTATTTGGTATATCTATTTCTCCTGTGAGTTTTGTTAGTATGTGTCCTTCAAGGAGTTGGTCTAAAAGGGGGACAAAATGTTACATGAAGGAGAGACAGCCTCTTCAAAAAATGGTGCTGGACAAACTGGACAGCCACTTGAAGAAAGTTGAAATTAGACCCCTATCTTTCTCATTGCACGAGAATCAAATCAAAATGGATCAAGGAGTTAGGAATTAAACCAGCTACCTTGCAACTGATGGAAGACAAATTAGGTCCAACAATTCAGCATTTGG
>PVKS010045594.1:0-13720 GCA_004027875.1 Aplodontia rufa
GCTGCAGGAACAGTTGGCTCCCTGTTGCTAGGTCTCCGTGCCCAAATCTTTTGACAATTTAAAATCTTTTGCCTCTCATATGTAACTTCTCGTTCATCTTGTGGAAACCACATAAGTGAGCCAAAACATTCACTTTGAGTCAAGCCTACCAATTCTTTCCACAGTGCACTAATAGCACAGCTCTTCAGTTTGGTAATTCTCAGGTCCAAAACTGTGTTTGACTAAATGATGGAGCCAATGTAAAGGGCTTGTGAATATTTCTGATAATTCTTATTTCCAAGTTCTGATCTCTATGAGTCAAAAGATCATGTTGTTGTAGATTATTTTATCTTAGGGGTATGTAGCATTCCTTTCTAGTCAGAAAACCAGTACAAGGTTCACTACTTCCTGAAACTGTTGAAATTCAGTTGGTTTGTCACAGCTTTCATGGATTTGCTATGAGGCCTTTAATCCTCAAAATTCTTTTGTCATTTATTTCTTTGTAGTTCTCAATTGATTCAACTTGCTGTCCTGTAGTGCTCACAAGTCACATTCATTGAGTCTGAACTCCCTTTCCTGGCTTGGCACATACAAGATGCAGAGCTGCCTAAACAGTTTTTTCTCTCTTCATCTTGTTTCACAGAACCTTGGAACATTTCTAGTACAGTGAGTTCTTCCTGTGCTACAGAATTACCTCAGCTACCATGACACCAGTCTGCTCTGCCTGTGCTACTCGGTGATAGATACTTCATCCCTAATCAGCCCCATGCTCACTGACAGGCTTTCCTTTATTAAACTCCTTGAGCTTGAAGGTGTCTCTGTGTGCTGGGCTAATTATGAACACCTTCAGATTGTATTTACTAGATGTTGCTGATTTCCTCTTGTCTGTAGTTGAGGAGATATGAATGTCTCCCTCTATTTGACACATGCTCTCTGAATATGTGGCCTGGGTTGCACTGTTTATTTTGGTGTAATTAAGTATATTGCTTTGTGCATCTTTGAGATTTTGTTATATGTTGGTATAAAATGTGGCTTTTGTTGCTTACAATTCTCAGGGATAGACTTCCTTTTGCTAAATGATACTTTTTGCTTTTAGGTATGTAGACCTAAAACCATCTCTTGAACAATTTAATTCTTTAAATTTTATTTCTTGAGGGAAGCATTATTTTTAGAGTGATTTCCCTTCTGTACTTTTTTCTTTTTACACTTGAATAGGACTGTCCCACATCACAAGGTGGTTTTTAGTGAGGGAAGTTGGCTCAATGGATCCCAGGGTCGACTGAGCTGACCAGTGAGAAGTGGAGCATTTTACACCTCAATATTGTTGGTCAGACCCTCCTGTCAAGATGGATGGCACCTTCACAAGGACATCTTTGATTCTCTGAACACCTCCTGTCTCTCTTGCTTCCATCTCACCACCACTGCCCCACTCAGACTTCCCATGGGCCTCACAGAGCTGTCCACCCCTGTTAGAGAAGCCGACTGTGATTGCAGCATCCTGGTGCACATGGCCACAATTCCAGACTGGCTTCTGCTACAGCAAAGATGTGAATGGGTGGTGCAATTTTCACTTTCATCTACTTACACTCCATCTCCCTGATTTCTAAATGCCCATTATGAAGAGGCTTTTCTTCCACGCAAAGTGCAATAAACTGGACTTCTGTGGACCTGTGTGGACAGCCTCATTTTCCAGCATGCTGTGATTTGATCATGTGATGTAAAAATTTGTGTTTTTTAAAATTTAGTATGTTTTCATTTTTCTACTGTGAATTGTATCCATTTGGACAGTAACTGAATAAATGAGAAGCTTCGATCATTGACCTGTGCAGGCCGTTACTCAGTGGAGGCCATGTGTCCTCTTCCCATGTGGTGGCCCTGGTGGTGTCACCATGGGTGCTACCTTTCCTCATCCCCACGTGTCTGTTCCCTGCTGAGCTTCTGATCACTTCTGCCTCAGTGCCTTTTCTTTTCTGTCCTTGGTGTCTCACAGCCTCATCTCCTAAACCTTTCCCTTCTCCTGGCTCCTCCTCCCTGTCCTTTATGGGTTCCAACTAGTCTTCCTCTCCCCGGAGTTCCTGGTCAGGATTGGGCTCAGGGCGTTATAGCTGTACCCGTATTGCCTTGCTGCCACCCTTTTTGAGTGACCAGGCACAGCCTTCGTATGCCCTCAGTTTTCTTCTGGAAGGGTTGTGAGCGATCCATCCGTGAGGGGCATTCTGTCATGAACTAACTCCATTTCAAAGGTTCCTCCTGCTAATGCCATTATTTTGGTAATTAAGTCTTCATCATTTGAAATACCTGGGTCAAATGGTGAGATTCTCAGAAACTAAACCTTCAGAGACACCAGGCCTCCCTGCCTGGATTTCCTCCGAGATACCTGCAGGGCCTTTGGCCAAGCTCCATGGCCAAGGAACAGATTTGGCTTCTGGAAAACACACCTCCAGCTACAACTCCCTAGATTGGGTCCCAGAATCAAAATTAACAATTATAAGAAATACACAGGAAGCCAAATGAGCAATTGTTTTCCATCTTCCAATGAAGGATGAGTAAGAACTAAGACAAAAGATCATTAAAGTTGGTGATTATTCCATGTATAGGCATATAGGAAAATTCGCTGTTTTGCCAAAACCAAAAATTTGCTGAATTCACTCAAAAGGAAACACACAGAAAAAAAAACAACCACTTAGTAGACTCGGGTCAAAATGGAAAGAATGAACGAGAAAAAGGTAGTGTTACAAAAAGTCTTTAGGGCCACATTTTGATCCTTCAGCTCAAGGAATCCTTAGCTGTGTCGAAGCACACGCTTTTGCGCGTTCCCCTACACACTCACACACACTATATCTAAGATTAAATCGTTACTTATCTTCTAAGGAAGAAAAGGTAAAATGTCAATATAACCATGAATGAGAAATACAGTTGAATACAGTCACACACCTACCAATAGGAGGATATGGATTTTGGTAAAATGTAAGGAGCAGTACATGTTCTCCATATTGATAATGCAATTCAAGCCTTCAACACTCTTCTTGAAAACAAAGCTCAGGTTCCCTGGATACCGGTCTCTTTATGCTTCCCACAAAATACTTCCACCAACCTGCAATAGCCTGGCCAACACCCCCGCACACTCCCCAACTTGGAAATACCCATCCCTACCTGGATCCCAAGGGAAGGTACCAAGCACAAACTAAGACTCCCAGAAACATCATGCTAACCCTTAGTCTCTACCTCCTGCACCAACAAAGAGTGCCTCTCCTTCTAATCTTGAGGCTACCCATATCGCCTCTGAACATAGCTCCTCTCCTGGCATCCTCAACCCTCTCCTACCTTCAATCACATGACCTCTCTCTATCTCTGGGCACACTGCAGGCCTCACTACCTGATGCTGGGTCCAGCGTTGCAATACGGCAACCCAGGCTACTGGCTCACAGAAGTCCAGGCTCAAACCAGGTCCACATAGCCATGTTTCACGAGGCCAAAAACATCCAGCGGCCACAAATAAGACAAGGAGAAAGGGACAGCAGTGGAACACATCAGTCCCAGTTTGGGCAGCCTCTTCCTCTATACATCCCAACCAAGCATGGAAGGCTGCTGTGTGAACAATACAGGGCCATTGCTGCCCCCTTGCAGGTACACCTTGTAAAATCATGCAATAAGCCTCTGCTGCAGTAGCCCCTGCACCAACAACCACTGCCTGACCTTGTGTCCTCAATGCTCAAGCCATCCATCCCACACCCAGCAACTGATCCTGGTCCTCAAAGGCCTCCCCTGACAAGAAAGCACATGCCCTCCCCCATCACTTCCCAACACTGGAACTTCGTGACCTTCTGCCGAGACTCTCCAAGATCTTGTAGGTCTGCTGTTTGATGCAAGGGAGGTCAAACTTGTCATCTGCAGACCTAGTTGTGCCGCCACATGCAAAGGGGATTGCCACACTCGAAAGGCCATGGATGGATATATTGGAAAATTCACTAGTGCAGTAATGAGAAAATGGATCCCAGTGTGCCCTTCCCCACTACTTCCAGTTTCAACATTCTCTTCTTCAGTTTTCCTGGACACGGAGGACAGCAGAAGCATGTCTTCTTCCATGCCGCCGAGTCTTCTTCTGAAGCCTCCTGGATGAAATCCCTCCGCTTTCAAAAAGCACTTGTTCCACGTGCTCTGACTTGAGGGCCTAGGGCCCACTGGACATCCGAGAGTGAGGCTATGGGAGGGGCCAGGGAGGCATATGGCGAGTGGGTGTGGCCTGTGATAGGCATGCATTCCATTCCCCCATCACAATGGAAAAAGGAGAAATCAGAATATCAATGCACACCCCCTTGATTGCACTCAGCATTTTAAGTCATACATACTACAGCGCTCAGAGATGCTCACAGTGTTTTTTGAGATATTCCCACCTTAGTGTTCTCTGCAGGGCACAAAAGCTGTGCAGGCATAGGAGACTTTCAGTCTACACAGAAGAGCCAGGCTGTAAGGCGGATTCAGGGAAGATGTAAGAAATGGGGGCAAACTTATGAAAGTGGTGCTTGGAGCTCAGACAGGGAGCCAAGAATCCCAGAAGCATTTGGGGCCTGCACAGCAATACAGGTGCACTGAGCAAAGCTGCACCTAAGGCAGTGTTAAAGTTCAAAGCCAACTTAGAGAGAGGAATTTCAATCCGATGGCTGAAATGGAGTTCATACTGGGTCCATACATTGGAGGTGAGTGCAGATGAGCACTGAGGTTGCCTCCTATGGACGGAAAGGGAAGCAGTGTGGGGTGGACAAGTTCTGTGATTTTTGCAGCATTTTGGAGCAGACTTGACCAAGAGAGACCAGGTCAAACTCGGAAGACAGTGGTGCTTGGCTTACATCATTTCCTGAAAAAAAATCTTGAACTCCCTCTGTTCATTATTCGCATATTTGTGGAGTAAACACTCTTCCAAACATGAATCCAGTTAATGGACACATTGGGAATCACACACCTGCATCGTGATTTCTTTCTACTCCTGTAGAAGGGTTGCTCATCTTAAGGACAAACCTTGTCTTGACACCCTTCTGCCCCACATTCGTTGTCATATGTCCATGTAGTGTGTTCACCCACGTACTTGTGGTCCCAGGACCAAGCCACAACTCTTGATTTCTAAACTTTCTCATCTCTCTTGTCCCACCTTTCCCATCTCAGTCTTTCCATGCATGATCACATTCCTCCATGAAGAAAACAAAAGGATGATGGATGTGTAGTTACTTTGTTTCACCCTGATTCCACTAGCAGGTGCCACAGCTGCATCTTCCAGTGGACCCACAAATCCCATCTCTTCTCCCCATCATCTCTTACTCTCCATTTCAAACACTCACCTCACTCATGTGCAATATCACTGTTCCTTAGATTGCCTGGCTTGCACCCAATGGACATTTACTCCTCAGGGATTTGCAAGCAGGGAAGGCCAACATCAAATCATGGCCAGAAATGGGTGCCTGGTGAATTTCTGTGAGCTTTCTCTTTTTGAACTTGCATGCTGCTTGAGTATACTCAAAGTGGAAGGAAAATTTTCGTATTCCCTCAGTTTTTTTCTGGAAGGGTTTTGGTCAATCAGTGAGGTGCACTCTGTCATGAACTAACTCCATTTCAAAGGTTCCTCCTGATAATGCTATTACCTTGGTAATTAATTCTTCATCATTTGAAAGACCCAGGGCAAATGCTGGGATTCACTGAACCTAAACCTTCAGAGACACCAGGCTTCCCTGCCTGGATTTCCTCCGAGATATCTGCAGAGCCTTTGGCCAACCTCCATGGCCATGGAGCATAGTTGGCTTGTGGAAAACACACCTCCAGCTACACCACCTTAGCTTGGGTCCCAGCATCAAAATTAATAAGTGTAGTAACTACCCAGGAAAGCCAAATGAGCAATTATGTTCCATCTTCCAATGAAGGATGAGGAAGAACTAAGACAAAAAATCATTAAAGTTGATGAGTATTCCACGCATAGGCATATAGGAAAATCCTCTGTTTTGCCACAACCAAAAGTTTGCTGAAGTCACTCAAATGGAAACAGACAGAAAAAAAAGACAACCACTTAGCAGACTCGGTTTTTTACAGGTCTCTCACGTTTTTACGGCAAACTAAACGAACTCAGAGGCCTTGAGCCTTAAAACATATTGCACACAGTGTACCACATTTCATTACCAAAATGTCATGTTGCACACAGTGCCGACATATAGCAGTAGAGGGACCTCTGGTTATGGATCAAAATGGAAAGAATGAACAAGGAAAATGTAGTGTTACAAAAAGTTTTTAGGGCCACATTTTGATCGTTCAGCTCAAGGAATCCTTAGCTTTGTAGAAGCACACACATTTGCGCATTTCCCCACACACCCACAGGCACTATATCTAAGATTTCATCGTTACCTATCTTTCAAGGAAGAAAAGGTAATATGTTAAAATCTCTGTGAATTAAAAATACAGTTTAATACAGTCACACACATACCAATAGGATAATATGGGTTTTGGTAAAATGTAAGTAGCAGTACATGGTCTCCATATTGATAATGCAATTCAAGCCTTCAACACACTTCTTGAAAATAAAGCTCAGGTTCCCTGGATACCGGTCTCTTTACACTTCTCACAAAGTACTTCCACCAACCTGCAATGGCCTGGCCAACACCTCCGCACACTCCCCAACTCAGAAACACCCATCCCTACCTGGATCCCAAGGGAAGGTACCAAGCACAAACTAAGACTACCAGAAACATCATGCTAACTCTCAGTCTCTACCTCCTGCACCAACAAAGAGTGCCTCTCCTTCACTTCTTGAGACTACCCATTTCTCCTTTGAACCCAGCACCCCTCCTGGCGTCCTCAGCCCTCTCCTAGCTTCACACACATGCCCTCCCTCTAACTCTGGGCACACTGTCAGCCTCACTACCTGATGCTGGAAACAGCCTTGCAAGATGGCAGCAAAGGCTACTGGCACACACAAGTCCATGCTCAAATGAGGTAAATGCAGGCATGTTTCAGGAGGCCAAAAACATCCAGCGTCCACAAACAAGACAAGGAGTCAGGAACAGCAGTGCAGCACACCAGTCCAGGTTTGGGCTGCCTCTTCCTCTATACATCCCAAACTTACATGGAAGGCTGCTGTGTGAACAATCCAGGGCCATTGCTGCCCAATTGCAGGAACACCTTGCAAAATCATGCAACAAGCCTCTGCTGCAGTAGCCCCTGCACCAACAACTACTGCCTGACCTTGTGTCCTCAATGCTCAAGCCATCCATCCCACACCCAGCAACTTACCTGGTCCCCGAAGGCCTCCCCTGACCAGGAAGCACATGCACTCCCCCATCCCTTACCCACACTGAATCTTCCCTACCTTCTACCGAGGCTCTCCAAGATCCTGTATGTCTATCGTTGGATGTCAAGCAAGTTAAACTCACCAACTGCAGGCCTTGTTGGGCCAGCCATATGCAAGGGGTACTGCCACACTTTCAAGGCCACGGCCTGAAATTAGGAAAACTCATCAGTGCAGTAATAAGAAAGAGGATCCCGGTATGCTCTCCCCCGCTGCTTACAGTGTCAACATTCTCTTCTATAGTTTCCGGGGACACGGAGGACAGCAGAAGCATGTCCTCTTCCATGCCTCTTGATATTTTTCGGAAGTTTCCTGGATGAAAACCCTCTGCTTTCAAAAAGTGCTTGTTTCATGTGCACTGATTTGAGGGCCTAATGACCACTGGACATCCGAGGGTGAGGCCATGGGCGGGGCCACGGCGGCTGGGTCGAGTGGGTGTGGCCTGTGACAGGCATGGATTCCAACCCCTGTCACAATGGAAAAAGGAGAAATTAGAACATCAATGCACGCCCTATTTTTCGCACTCAGCGTTTACTTGGTCATACATGCTAAACCGCTCAGAGATGCTCACAGTGTCTTTTGGGATAATCTCCCCTCAGGGTTCTCTGCAGGACCAAAAAGCTGTGCAGGCATCAGAGACTTTCAGGCTACGCAGAAGAGCCAGTCTCTAAGGCAGATTCTGGGACAATGTAAGAAAACGGGGCAAACTTACGAAAGTGGAGCTTGGAGCACAGATAGGGAGGCAAGAATCCCAAAAGTAAAGGGTCCTGGGCAACAATGACAGGTTCACTGAGAAAGGCTACACCTAAGGAAGTGTTTAAGTTCACAGCCAACTTGGAGAAAGGAATTTCAATCCAATGGGAGAGATGGAGTCCATACTGGGTCCATATATTGGAGGTGAATGCAGATGAGCGCTGAGGGCGCCTGCTATGGACGGAAAGGGAAGCAGAGCGGTGTGGACAAGTTCTGTGATTTCTGCAGCATTATGCAGCAGACTTGACCCAGAGAGACCAGCCCTAACTCAGAAGACTGTGGTGCTTGTCTTACATCATTTCCTTAAAAAAAAAAGAACTCGAACTCCCTCTGTTCATTATTCGCATAATTTTGGAGTAAGCACTCTTCCAAACATGCATCCAGGTATTGGACCCGTAGGGAAACACACACCTGCATCGTGCTCTCTTTCTACTCCTGTTGAAGGGTTGCTTATCTTAACAACAAATCTTCTCTTGACACACTTCCTCCCCACATTCGTTATCATCTGTCCATGTAGTGTGTTCAACCATGTACCTGTGTTCCCAGGACCAAGCCACAACTCTTGATTTCTAAACTTTCTCATCTCTCTTGTCCCACTTTTCCCATCTCAGACTTTCCATGCATGATGTCATTCCTCCATAGAAAAAAAAGAAGGTCGATGCAGGTGCAGTTATTTTGCTTCACCCTGACACCACCAGCGGGTGCCATAGCTACATCTTCCAGTGGCCCCATAATCCCGTCTCTTCTCTCCATCATCTTTTACTCTCCATTTCAAACACTCACCTCACTCGCAAGCATTAGCACTGTTCTTTAGATTGCCTGGCTTGCACCCGGTGGACATGTACTCCTCAGGCATTTGCAAGCAGGAAATTGCAACATCAAACCATGGCCAGAAATGGGTGCCTAGTGAATTTCTGGGAGCGTTCTGTTTTTGAACATGCATGCTCCTAAGGTATACTCAAAGTGCAAGGAAAAACTTCATACACCCTCAGTTTTCTTCTGGAAGGTTGGTGGTTGATCCGTGAGGGACATTCTGTCATGAACTAACTCCATTTCATAGGTTTCTACTGCTAATGGCATTTCCTTGAGAATTATCTTAACCATTTGAAAGAACTGGGGCAAATGGTGAGATTCTCAGAACCTAAACTTCGGAGACAACAGGCCTCCCTGCATGGATTTCCTAAGAGATTTCTGTAGAGCCTTTGTCCAAACTCCATGAACAAGCAGCAGAGTTGGCTTGTGGAAAACACACTTCCAGCTACACCTCCTTAGCTTGGGCCCCAGCATCAAAATTAACAAGTGTAATAAATACACGACAGCCAAATGAGCATTGTGTTCCATCTTCCAATGAAGGATGAGTAAGAACTAAGACAAATGATCATTAAAGTTGGTGAATATTGACCTATATGCATATAGGAAAATCCTCTGTTTTGCCACAACCAAAAGTTTGCTGAAGTCACTCAAATGGAATCAGACAGAAAAAAAGAAAACCACTTAGCAGACTCGGTTTTTTCACAGATCTCAAACATTTTTAAGGAAACACAATGGACTCAGAGGCCTTGAGCCTTAAAACATATTGCACACAGTGTACCACATTTCATTACCAAAATGTCATGTTGCACACAGTGCCGACATATAGCAGTGGAGTGACCTCTGGTTGTAGGTCAAAATGGAAGGAATGAACAAGAAAAATGTAGTGTTACAAAAAGTCTTTAGGGCCCCATTTTGATCGATCAGCTCAAGGAATCCTTAGATGAGTAGAAGCACACACGTGTGCGTGTTTTCCCACACACTGGTAGGCACTATATCTTAGATTAAATCGTTACCTATCTGTCAAGGAAGAAAAGGTAAATTGTCAAATTTACCATGAATTAGAAATACAGTTTAATACAGTCACACACCTACCAATAGGAGGATATGGGTTTTGTTAAAATGTAAGGAGCAGTACATGCGCACCCTATTAATAATACAATTCAAGCCTTCAACACTCTTCTTGAAAACAAAGCTCAAGTTCCCTGGACACAGATTTCTTTACGCTTCCCACAAAATTCTTCCACCAACCTGCAATGGTCTGGCCAACACTGCCTCACACTCCCCAACTTGGAGACACCCATCCCTACCTAGATCCCAAGGGAAGGTACCAAGCACAAACTAAGACACCCAGAAACATCATGCTAACCCTCAGTCTCTACCTCCTGCACCAACAAAGATTGCATCTCCTTCTCTTCTTGAGGCTACCCATATCCTTTCTGAACCCAGCATTTCTCCTGGCCTCAGCACTCTCCTAGCTTCAAACACATGCCCTCCCTCTACCTCTGGGCAAACTGCAGACCTCACTAACTGTTGTTGGGACCAGCCTTGCAAGACGGCAGCACAGGCTGCTGGCGCAAATATATCCAGGCTCA
Organism: Aplodontia rufa; assembly: GCA_004027875.1. Lineage (NCBI taxonomy): Eukaryota > Metazoa > Chordata > Mammalia > Rodentia > Aplodontiidae > Aplodontia > Aplodontia rufa. The sequence continues at coordinate 10,462 of PVKS010045594.1, forward strand.
AATCAGGACAACATAGGCATGCTTCAGGAGGCCAAAAACATCCAGCGCTCAAAAATCAGATATGGAATCAGGGACAGTAGTGCAGCACACCAGTCCAGGTTTGGGATGCCTCTTCTGCTATACATCCCAACCTTGCATGGAAGGCTGCTGTGTGAACAATACAGTGCCATTCCTGCCCCCTTGTAGGTACACCTTGCAAAATCATGCAACAAGCCTCTGCTGCAGTAGCCCCTGCACCAACAACCACTGCCTGATCTTGTGTCCTCAATGCTGAAGCCATCCATCCCACACTCAGCAACTGTTCCTGGTCCCCCAAGGCCTTCCTTGACCAGGAAACACATGCCCTCCCCCATCCCTTGAACACACTGGAGCTTCCCTACCTTCTGCTGAGGCTCCCCAAGACCCTGTAGCTCTGCCCTTGGAAGCCAGGTAAGTCAAATTCGCCAACTGCAGGCCTGGTTGGGCCAGCCACATGCAAGAGAGACTGCCACCCTCGCAAGGCCATGGCCGGGAACATTTGAAAACTCACCACTGCAGTGACAAGAAAGAGGATCCAGGTGTGAACTCCGATGCTGCTTCCAGTGTCAATATTCTATTCTTCAGTTTTCCGGGACACAGAGTACAGCAGAAGCATGTCCTCTTCCAGGCCGCCGGTCTTCTTCTGAAGCCTCCTTGATGAAATCCCTCCACTTTCAAAAACCTCGTGTTCCACATGCTCTGTCTTGAGGGAATAAGGCCCACTGGATGTCTGAGTGTGTGGCCATGGGTGGGGACACGGCGGCTTGGGATGAGAGAGTGTGGTCTGACACAGGCATGGATTCCATCCCCCTGTCACAATGGAAAAAGGAGAAATGAGAACATCAATGTACAACCCCTTGATTGCACTCAGCATTTCCTGGGTCATACATGCTACAGCGCTCAGAGATGCTCACAGTGTCTTTTGGGATAATCACCCATCAGGGTTCTCTGCAGGGCACAAATGCTGTGCTGGCATAGGAGACTTTCAGACTATGCAAAAGAGCCAGGCTGTAAAGCAGATTCAGGGAAGATGTAAGAAATGGGGGCAAACTTACAAAAGTGGTGCTTGGAGCTCAGACAGGGAGCCAAGAATCCCAGAAGCATTGGGGCCTGTACAGCAATGACAGGTGCACTGAGCAAACTGTGCATAAGGCAGTGTTGAAGTTCACAGCCAATTTAGAGGAAGGAATTTCAATCTGAAGAGAGACATGAAGTCCATACTGGGTCCATACGTTGGAAGTTAGTGCAGATGAGCACTTAGGGCACCTGCTATGGACCTAAAGGGAAGCAGTGCCGGGTGGCCAAGTTCTTTGATTTTTGCAGCATTTTGCAGCAGACTTGACCCAGACAGACCAGGCCAAACTCAGAAGACTGTAGTGTTTGCCTTACACCATTTCCTAAAAAAAAATCTAGAACTCCCTCTGTTCATTATTCGCATAATTGTGGAGTAAACCCTCTTCCAAACATGCATCCAGCTATTGGACCCAATGGAAATACACACCTGCATCGTGATCTCTTTCTACTCCTGTTGAAGGTTTGCTTTTCGTAATGACAGATCTTCTCTGGACAATCTTCTGCCCCACATCTGTTGTCATTTGTCCACGTAGTGTGTTCACCCACGTTCCTGTGGTCCCAGGACCAAGTCACAACATTTCATTTCTAAAGTATCTCATCTCTCTTGTCCCACCTTTCCCATCTCAGTCTTTCCATTAATGATCACATACCTCCATGAAGAAAACAAAAGGTTGATGTATGTGTAGTTACTTTGTTTCACCCTGACACCACCAGCAGGTGCCACAGCTGCATCTTCCAGTGGCCCCACAAATCCCATCTCTTCTCTCCATCATCTCTTAATCTCCATTTCAAACACTCACCTCACTCACGTTCAGTAGCACTGTTCCTTAGATTGCCTGGCTTGCACCCAGTGGACATTTACTCCTCAGGGATTTGCAAACAGGGAATTTCAACGTCAAATCATGGCCAGAAATGGGTTCCTGGGGAATTTCTGTGAGATTTCTGTTTTTGAACATGCATGCTGCTTGAGTATACTCAAAGTGCAAGAAAAAAGTTCATATGCCCTCAGTTTTCTTCTGGAAGTGTTGTGGTCGATCCGTGAGGGGCTTTCTGTCATGAAATAACTCCATTTCAAAGGTTCCTCCTGCTAATGACATTACATTGGCAATTAAGTCTTCACCATTTGGAAGACCTGGGGCAAATGGTGAGAATCTCAAAATCTAAACCTTCAGAGACACCAGGCCTACCTGGTTGGATTTCCTCAAAGATATCTGCAATGCCTTTGGCCAAGCTCCATGGTCAAGGAGCTGAGTTGGCTTCTAGAAAACATATCTCCTGCTACACCACCATAGCTTGGGTCCCAACATCAAAATTAAAAAGTGTAATAAATACCCAGGAAAGCCTATTTAACAATTGTGTTCCATCTTCCAATGGAGGATGAGTAAGAACTAAGACAAATGATCATTAAAGTTGGTGAATATTCCACCTATATGCATATAGGAAAATCCTCTGTTTTGCCACAACCAAATGTTTGCTGAAGTCACTCAAGTGGACACAGACAGAAAAAATTCAACCACTTAGCAGATTCAGTTTTTTAGGGATCTCCCACATTTTTAAGGCAAACTCACCGGACTCAGAGGCCTTGAACCTTAATACATATTGCACACAGGATACTGCATATCATTACCAAAATGTCATGTTGCACACCATGCCGACATAGAGCAGTGGAGGGACCTCTGGTTATGGGTCAAAATGGAAAGAATGTACAAGAAATGTTAGTGTTACAAAAAGTCTTTAGGGTCACATTTTGATCTTCAGCTCAAGGAATCCTTAGCTGTGTAGAAGCACACGCATGTGCGCGTTTCCCCACACATTCACACAGAGTATATCTAAGATTAAATCGTTATATATCTTTTCAATAAGAAAAGGTAAAATGTCAAAATCACCATGAATTAGAAATACAGTGGAATATAGTCACACACCTACGAATCGGAAAATTTGTGTTTTGGTAAAATGTAAGTAGCAGTACATGCTCTCCATAGTGATAATGCAATTCAAGCCATCAACACACTTCTTGAAATCAAAACTTAGGTGCCCTGGACACCGGTCTCTTTACGCTTCCCACAAAATACTTCCACCAACCTGCAATGGCCTGGCCAACAACCCCGCACACTCCCCAACTCAGAGACACACATCCCTACCTGTATCCCAAGGGAAGGTTCCCAGC
>PVKS010045595.1:0-13718 GCA_004027875.1 Aplodontia rufa
TAATATCCAGAATATACAAGGAACTAAAGAAACTAAACTCCAAAATCACAAATAATCCAATCAATAAATGGGCTAAGGAACTTAAAAGAAACTTCTCTCCAGTGGAAGTGCAGAAAGCCCATAAATACATGAGAAAATGCTCTACATCATTAGCTATAAGAGAAATGCAAATCAAAACTTCAATGAGATACCACCTCACTCCTGTTAGAGTGGCAAAAAAGCAAAATTCAAACAACAACAGATGCTGGAGGGGCTGTGGGAAAAGAGGAACACTGTTACACTGCTGGTGGGACTGCAAACTGGTTCAGCCACTATGGAAAGCAGTGTGGAGAATTCTCAAAAAATTAAGGATGGAACCACCTTATGATCCAGCTATCCCATTCCTGGGTATTTTCCCAAAAGAGTTAGAATCAGCATATTATAGTGATGTGGCTTCATCAAGGTTTATAGCAGCTCAATTTTCTACTGTATTTTGAGACAGGTCTCACTAAGCCTTGAACTTGCCACCCTGCTGCCTCAACCTTCAGGGGTGGCTGGGATTTTAGGCCTGCACCACCACAGCCAACAAAACTAAGGAAATTTGAAAAACTTTCCAAAGATTTCTGAGAGTCTATATCTCCTTTGTAAGAAACTGGCTAAAGGGTAAATGGGACCATTCTTACATTATTTCCTAAAACTACACGTGGAGCTACAATAATTTCCAAGTTAAAAGTTTAACCAAATAAGCATAATATCAAAACACTAGTAGGTGGAGCTATATGTCTACACAAGTAGGTTTATTACAGCACTGTTTACAAAGGCAAGAGCAAAAACAAAAAGAGACAACCCAAAAGCCCAACAACAAGGAAAGAGAATAATGCAATATGACACTCCCATATTCAAAATGCACACAGACTTTTAGAAACAATGAGACAGGAATGGGATAAGGCACAGTGTTTGCCTAGCATTCACAAGGTTCAATCCCTGGGTTCAATCCCTACCACCACAAAAAATAAATAAATAAATAAAAAACAAAAAACAGTGAGATGCCACTTTTTTAAAAAGAAAGAGGAACAGTGAGAGAAAAAGAGAGAATCAATTTTATTTAGTTTTTCACGCGGCTTATCGTTGCTCCAAGACCTTGTTGTGTATGTGGATGCTGGGGTTTAGAATTAGTGTTCTTTAGCACGCCAGCAAGTGCCGTAACCACTGATCCACCACTCCAGCCCAAGACAGCACATTTAATCAACCCTAAGAACCATTTCCAGCCCACATGCATTTTAACATCTCTGAAATCAGGTACATCTCATTATTGATTAAATCATACAATGAGAATTAGCATTGGTTTTTCTTTCTTAGCTACACATAAAGATGCCCCAATGGTAGGCTGCTATATTATGTTATCTACTGATCTAGAACAATGCTATAATATATAGCCAAGGTAATTAAAAATGAAAAAGCAAGTAATAAAAAAGTATGAATCCCATTTGGAAGAGGAGGAGAAGAAGGACAATTTGGCTTGGATAAGAAATTCCTCCATCATTTGGGAGGACAGACACACAGAGCAAGAACAATGAGGGCTGCAAGCCGGGCACCCCACCCAATTTCTGTGTGACACCCCCAGGACTCGATGGCCTCCTACACCCTTGCTGTGCCATGGGTCCCAGGACCAGAGAAGCAACTGAGCACAGAGCTCTCAATCAGGCTTCTTTGCTTTGATCCAGAGCATCCCACCCCTGCGCTAAGTAAACCACAGCTGTGAGAAAGGTGACACCCATCTAGCAGAAAGCCAGACTGGATCCATGGCTCACCCCATAGGTCACTCAACATAAACCCCAGGTGGATTAAAAGCTTAACTGTAAATAATACAGATCTTACCAAGAAACACACAAAGACCACATGCACAAACTAACACTGGGGAAAGATCTTAAAAACACTGATGACTCAGAAGCTGGGGGGTAGGCAGGATGAAAAGCAAGCAGGAACAAGGATGCGCAGAAAGTCAACCAGGTGAAAAGTTTTCAGTGTAGGGATATAATGGACACCACTACCTGTGCTTCCAAAGATGGATGGATTGGCAAACAATATCTGCAATGCAAAGAACAGGTTACCACAATACACAGAAAGCGCTCACAGACTGACAAGAGGCGAACAACAAGAAAATGAGGAAATAACCTGAAGTTCCGCACAAAAGAACAAATCCAGCCAATGTACACTTTCTTTAGAAGGATATTGAGATTTATTAGCAATCAAGGACATACACACTGAAGTGACAGTGAGCCACTGCCTTTCACCCTTGTGACAAAAAAACCAGAACACTGAAGACTATCATTAGAAAGAAAGAACAAGGTAGTCCTGAGCACTGCCAGCAAAAACATTAGGAAAGCTGGAAGCTGCTCCCTTTGATCTGGCAACCCAGCTCTGGAAATGCACATGGAGGAAATACAGTCCTCCATGCACGAGGCAAGGTGCTCAAGGGGTCTACTGCTTCATCGGCCAGAGGACTGAAACGGGCAGGTCAGTGTTCTGTCGCAGGCATCCTTCCTGGAGCATCTTCATCATGCAATATACTGCAGCCTTTAGAAAAGAAATCTTAGACCTATCACTTAGAAATGTTTCAGGGGGAATGCTCAGAGAAATAATAAAAGTTTGGAGCATCATATCTGATCCCATTTCTGCTTTTCTGCTGTGTGTGTGTGTGTTTCATTTGCAAATGATTACATAAGCACAGGAGAGAGAAAAAAAAGAAGAAGAAGAAGAAGAAAGAAAGAAAGCAAATAGGGGCTAGAGTGTGGCTCAAGAGCAGAGCACTTACCTAGCATGTACGAGGCCCTGGATTTGATCTCCACCACCACACACCAGATAATTATTGGGTCATTAACCTAAGTTACCCAAAGGGATGAAAAACATGTAGAAAAGGAAAAAATGGGGTCCTCCCCTCAAAACAGACATAAAACAGCTGACCCAAAAGAAGAAAAAAGCCAGCGTAGCAACAGCACAAACTCACAAGGCAGCCGCACTTGTGGGAGGTGTGGGAGTTGAGGAAGCGGACCGGCCGTCCTCACCATCCACCCAGACCACACTGACCACCTGCCTGCCCACCCTGCACCCTGAGCAGAGCGGACCTGAGATGCAGAATGGACATGTCATTATCTTCACGTCTTTCCTCTCTGTACCGCTCCTTAGGTACACAGCGAACCTAGAGGAATATTTTCATGTTAATCATTGTAATGTGTCAAAAAAGAAACTGAACCAGCTCGCCAATCTTTGAGTTCTCTGAAGGCATTGTTATGGCAAGAGCATGGGAGACAATGCCTTGAAATTCCACCTGCAGCCAACCTCTGGCTGAGGATGGTATAAAGAAGGCATAACTTGTGAAAATGTACACAAGCGGCCAAAATTGAAAAAGTAAAACCATAACAGATGGAGTTCAAATCCCCACCCCCTCGGAAGCAGGGAAGTGCGGACAAGACCCCGCTACGCATCCCCCACTTCCCACACACCTCCATGCTCACATCAGCTATGCCCTCTACCCAGGAAGGGCCCACAATCCCCATCCTATCCATGTTACCACTAACCCCCACAGTCACTTCCACCCTAATTATCATCACAGGCCACACGGCTGTCCCCACTATTTACATGTCCATCTCCCAGATTTCACTTGGAATTCCTTTGGAACAGCAACCACCTCATCCAGTTTGCCCCCCAAATGCAACACAGTGCCCTCAAAATCAGTATCTGTTGAATGGTGGAATTCATGAACAATCATTCTGGCCTTTAATTTCCAGGAATTACTCAAAAACACAGGTATGTGCTGGGGCTGCAGCTCAGTGGTACAGCCCAAAAGGCACATCCCTGGCACAAAAAAAAAAAAAGGTGCCTGGTCATTTTCAAAACCCACACTGAGTTTCTCAAGTTCATTAAGTCTTACTGTGTGTGCCAACCAGACATTCCTGCAGCCCGTCCTCACCACTCCCTCACAAGTGGGTAGCATGCTCACCCTGCTTTTCGGTGGTGCAACTGAGGCTTAGAAAAGATGAAGCAGCCCAGAATCACACACCTGCACTCATGGCTGTGTCCACAGTGGGAAGGAGGGTATGTCTGACACCAAAGCGCACACTCCTGCCACTGCCCCTCCATCACAGGGGGGATGAGGCGACAGCAGTGACAATGGCGCTTACCCATTATCTACTGGGGCCAGCACTGCTCTGTCTCAGCAACCATACATATGAGATAAACGTTTATTTGAATTCAGATATGGAGGGTTGGAGTGGAGGCTCAGCGGTTGGAGCGCTTGCTGGAGGACCTGAGTTCGAACCCCAGCACCACATGTACAACTAAGTGTTGGAGAAACAAAGGCCTGATGGAAAAATGAATAAAACCAATTCTCTCTTTCTCTTTCACTCTCTCCCTCTCTTTAAAAATAAATAAATAAATACAGATATGGGGATGCTCAGATTTGATTAATGCCCTAGAATTCCACAATTGCTAAAAATAAACTTTTTCCGAAAAGAAATCAATCCATTTGATCAATACAGTGAAATAAAAACAAAGGGCAGGGGATGGTGCTCAGGAGTAGAGCACTTGCTGAGTGAGCCTAGATAACTTACGTACGAATCAACGATGGAGTCGCAACATGGAAATAGAGTACCCAGGAAGGATGGCAAATCCCATTACACCCCAGGAGTTTTTGCCAGGATAACAAGAATTACAACACCCAGTCTACACCTCACACTAAAAAGGCAATGCAAGATACACCAAAGATCCAAATCCATCGAGGAACCAACAGAGAGAGAAAGAAGAAAAATGCCCCTGAAAACCTGTCCTGTTTCACAAATGTCCTACAAGTTCAGTTTTCAACCATGTTAATAATAATGTTAGAGGGGCTAGAGTGGTGGCTCAGAAGTTACAGCGCTTGCCTGGCATGCTCAAGGATGCAGGTTTGAACCCCAGCACCACATACACAATGAAGTGTCGGAGCAACGAAAGCCACATGAAAACTAAACAAAATTGATTCTCACTGTCCCTCTCTTTTTGGCTTAACCATCACATATTTATTGGTTTATAACTCTAGATGTCTGAAATCCAAAATGAGTCTTACTGGGCTAAGATCAAGGTGGCAGCGGGGCTGCCTTCCTGCCTTCCTTCTGGAGCCTCCAAAGGAAAATCTGGGTCCCTGCTTTTCCCAACTTCTAGATGTGGCTCTTTTCCTTCTCTCATAGTTCCTTCCCCTGTCTTCAAGGCCAGCAATGGAGCATCTTCAATTATTTCTTTGGCCCCTCTGCCTCCCTCTGTAGGAATTATGATTATGTTGAGCCCACCCAGATAATGTAGAATAATCTCCCCAGCTGGAGATCCTTAACCTAATCAGGTCTTCAGACTCTCTCCTGCCATATAAGGTAATATACTCACAGGTTCTGGAGATTAGGATATGGACATGTTTGCAGGACTATTATTCATAAGTACATAGAAGTAGATAATATTATTATCTTCATTTTAAAAAGGAAAAACTAGGCCAACTTTAAAAAAAAGGAATAACATTTGAGAACAGCAAAGGGCAACTGGTTTTGTTTTTTAGTTTTCTGAAAAGTTCAAAACTTTCTAATTCCTCAATATATCAAGAAAAAATCGCTCGCTCTCTCTCTCTCTCTCTCTCACACACACACACACACACACACACACACACACAACACTCTCCCTGGCACACTTGCAAAATAACTCCTCTCTGGTTTCTCCTGCCCTGGTCACCTGGAAGTCTCTAAACATTCTGCCATGGCTGCCTAAAACCAACTCACTGCCACTCATAGCTGCAGAGAACCAGGCACAGTAAATGTCCACCAAGTGCAAAGACTCTTCACAGGTAATAAAGATGATAGTCACGGTAGCTAACGATCACTAAAAACTCACTGGCTGTCGGGGGCAGTTCTAAGGCCTGCACATGAGCTACCTCTCAGTTCCATGGCATCAATATTATTAGCACTCGCCCCATTTTACAGGTGAGGAAACTGAGACAAGGAAAGTCGGAAACCTGCCCAAAATCACAACATGACAGACTAGCAGCACCAGACGCAAGTTGAGTCTCAAATCCACACCCATCCTTCTACCCCTCAGTTTTCCTTATTTATGATGCTGCGGGGAAACCTCTAGACTACATTGTGTAAATCCACGTGGAAGAAGACACCGCTGTGCAACAGCAGCATATCTAGCCTGTGAGGTAGCTCCCAGGGCCCGCTGAGTTCCTGGGCCCTTATTTCTAGAAGGCAAAATAATCAAAAGCTATTTTAAACCCTCACCACAGGCCAGTCTGGCAGAAAAATGGAATAATTTTAATGAACCATGAGAACGAGCCTTTGTTCTCAGGGGAAAACAGCTAAAAGGCAACACTAACAGAAAGTGACAAGAAGACCTCATGACAGGGCCCAGGGACCGCCACCGCTTCCTCCTGGGGAGGTTCCTGGAGACGCAATCTGAAGGGAAAAACAAGTCCTGGCTGTTATTTCCCCTAAACGTTGCTATAGACTTCACAGGAGGACTGAGCATCTGCTACCTCACAAGACCCACCCTCCTTCCCCCCCCTCCCTCCCTCTATCACTCTCTCTTTCTTTCTCTTACACATACACACTTCGAATTTCTGGTGTTAGCAGAAAAATGTATATCATGCAGGCCCAAAACTCCAACAAGAGCTTCGGTCCTGCTGGCAAGCTCTCTCAATCCAGTCTTCACCAGCATCAAGGCCACTTCTTCACATCTATGGCTATAATTTAATTTACTTTATCTGCCTTAAACTTAACTCACTTTGTTTACTTAAGTACATCTGTTTTTAAAAAGGAAAATAACCTATTGCTACTATAAACACCATTGTGTGACATAAACAGAGAAGGCTAAAAGTCAGTGCAATTGAGAGATTAAATTCTGACTTTGCACGGCCAGAAGAAAGCTCTGAGAATGAAGTCTGTACACTCTGTTTAAAAGCAGGAGACAGCTGTGGGAGACGTGTATTTTAAACTATTTTGAACACACTGACATTTCTGTAGGTCAAAAATGATCAAATATTTGCAATATCATTTAGCTCAACTTAATACCAATCCAAGTCCTTCCCTGTGATATCAGTGAGCCTGGAGAAGAACTGAAAGGAATTTAATACCATGACATTTACAACTAAAATGATGTCAAATGCTTGCAGTGACACAAATCTTTCATTTTGGGAAGTGGGGGCTAGAAAAACAACAGGGGACCTGGTGTTAGAGAATGAGGACCACAGTGGGAACGGGAAGTCTGGGCTCCAATCCCTGTTCCAACACCACAAACCCTGCATTAACACGTAGGAGACAACAATAAACAAAGGCTGCTTGAGTGACCAGTCCCCAAGCTTCTGTGCCCTCTTGCCCACTCATTCCACCAGAGTGATTGCAAGGGTAGAATGAGACCTACACCAGAGAATTTCAAACTGCACAGTACTGTCACTACCAGGAGGTCACTGCCACAGCTGGCCAAGCAAACCACTGTTGGTTGTGGCCACCTTGTATTTGTTCTCTTGTTACAAAAACAAATGCATATGTATGCATGTATATACACACACACTTTTTTCAGTACAGGGGTACTTTACCACTGGGTACTGTACTTTTTAATTTTAAGACAGGGCCTCACTCAGTTGCTGAGGCCAGCCTTGAACTTGCAACCCTCCTGCTTCAGCCTCCTGAGTAGCTGGGATTACAGGCATGCACCACTGTGCCCAGCCCACATGTGGTTCAAAGGCTCCTTTCTTCCTTGTTGGCTACAGTCTTGGCAGGATAGTGAACACAAGTAGACATCTTTTCAGTGACAGTGGAGTCCCAGAAAGTTCCTTCAGCTTGGCCCAGGGGAAGCCAAATGACCTGAAATTGGCCAGTCAAATGCTTCCTCTCTGGAATGTCAATTTGAGCAGAAAGGAGAGTCAGAAACCAGCTGGTACTCTCTCCAGCAGCAGGCCCAATCCTGCTAGGAAACAATTTCTGGAGCTCCTACTTCTGATTTAGAGATCTTGCTGGTCTTGGATTCTCCTAGTTCACAATACCCTCAGTAGAATATTCTGTTACTTGTTACAGATATCTGTTACTGGCAGATACACCAGTATACCACTGCCTTAGCTCACCTGCTGTTGCTGTAACAGAACACACAAGACTGGATAATTTATGAAGGAAAGGGGTTTATGCTGGCTCGTGTTTCTGGAGGGTGGGAAGTTCAAAAGCACAATGCTGGCAGGGTCTCATTTTTCTCAAGGAAGAGAGTAGGAAGGCAAGCAGAAAGGGGAACTGCACTCCCTCCACAGCTGGCTCAGTCCAAAAAGAAAGGCATTAATCATTCATCAGGGGCCCTGTCTCCATCACCCAAATATCTGCCACTGGGCCCCACCTCCTGACACTGTTGTATTGAAGAATTAAGCCTCCGACACATAAGTTTTGGAGGGACAAACTCATACCATAGGAGCTACCACTTCAGAGGCTCCTACTGAAGGTCATTCCTACCAGCTGGACTGTAGCTCCAACCAAAGCAAACATTTCACACACCTGTCTAGAACTTCTTAAGACAATAAACTTTAAATGGCATTCAGCAATAGCACTTTGCCTCTTCAGACTAGTCTCTCCCAACAATTGTTTCCTAGAAGATGCTGATTCTTAGATTCCTGCAGAAGACTGATAATAGGAAGAGACACTCACGCCCTGTTTTCCAAATGGAACCAAGAAAAGTGGCCAAAGTTACACAGAAAGAAATCTAACTCCCATTGCTCCTGAGATCAGAAGCAAACGTCTTCAAAGCTCACAAATTTACAACTGTCCTTCCATTCTACTCGCAGCCCGTGACCTCCATCAACAGGCGGTGAATGAGGAAGTGTCGTAAGCTAAGTGACAAGTGTGCCCAGACTTTACCCCTAAAGCAGCAGGGTCCCCTGGAATGGGGTGAAACTAACATTCCTACACATCTCACTCAATCCTCACAACTGGCAAGGTGCAGCTGGCTCAGGCCAGAGAGGGTATGCAGCACAACTAGAGGGAGAAAGTTCCAGACGCTAAACCAGACCTTGAGCACCCACACTCTCAGGACAACCTGCCCAGGGAGCATCCACAGCATCCTATCTGCATCTGCTATCTTACTGGACTGTCTTCCCAGTGACTGGGAAGCCACCAGAGGGGGAGAGATGTGACTCAAACGTTTCAGAAGTCGCACAGTCACGCACAGAGCCTGCCATCAAATAAGCATTCAGTAACTACTCAACCAATGATGATCCAATAAACATTCACGGAGCCCTCACTATGTGCCAGGTGTCATCCAGCTGAGCACACATGGTAATCAATCAGCTCCTCACACAAATGTGCAATGTGAAACAGTCTACAGAAGATGACAGTGTAGAGCAGGGGTCAGCAGAGTGCCGACTCCATTCCTTCACAGGAACATTTGCCAATCATGGCACAGAACAAGGGCAATAGGTCCAGGGGGACAGGACTGGGGGACGGTAGGAAGGGGAGAGATCTCCCTGAAAAAGTAATCAAAACCTCTAAGATAAAAAAAAAAGCTTATATTTTGAGACTATATTAAGGGTGCGGCGGGGTCTTTCTCCTAAGAGCAAATCAAGGCATGTGTTGTGCGGGGAGTACGTATCAGCAAGTGACAAGAGAATGCACACTCTGCAGAATGCTCCCAGGGCAGTGGAGGCGGAACAAGAATGAATGGGGAGCCAGTCTGGAACACAGCAGCCATCCTGTGGGAGATGTTGCTGACTGGGGCAGGGGAAAGCAGAGGGGCTGTGGAGACCCAACCCTCGACTGGAGCTGCATTCCGGAGCCAGAACACTTGTTGTGAGAGAACAGAGTCTCCCTGTCCACCTTTTTGTTCCATAGTAGACCTATTTCAATGTCCACTGACTTTCTCTCTCAAGGTGAAACTGCCTCACAGAACCGGATAGAGATGCAGCCTTTCCCACGTGAAGCGGGCTCTGCCCTTCAGCCAGACAATGTCAAAGACCCAGACTTAATAAACTGGGAAGAAAATCTGTTCTGAAAACCCAGCCTCAAAAGCAGCTGAGTCGCTGGAATTCCTTCCCTGTTATATCACACCTAGGGGGTGGGGCTCCTAACTCTACACCTCCACGGTATCTAACCTGAGCTGTATCATTTCGCGCCTCTGCAGCTGTTCTCTCAGTAAACAAAGGCTAACACCACTGCTCCTCATGAGGTTGTTCTCAAGACTAAGCATCAAAATTAGAGAAGCAAAAGCAATAACAAACAATAACTTTTTGTTAAAATCAGGCAGGGTGCTACTTTTAGTCACAAATAACAGTGACGGTGGAAGAAATTAACTTTTTTTTAAGAGAGAAGGAAGAGAGAGAGAATCAACTTTTATATATTTTTCCATCTGGCCTTTGTTTCTCTGACATTTAGTTGTGTATGTGGTGCTAGGGTTTGATCCTGGGTCCTGGTGCATGCCAGGCAAGCACTTTAACTTCTGAGCCACACTCCAGCCCAGAAATTAACTTTTTAAATTCTATTATAAAACATCACATTGTGCATAATAAAAGTTATAGCAGTAAATTCTATTATATAGGAACGCAATGATGTAACAGTCAGAGTACTACATACACACAAACACAGACAAACCAACCTGGCCAGGAAAGTGTGAACTCTTAATTAACTCTGCATTCCCAGGCCTCAAACAATGATTGGACTGAAAGCTTTGGTGTCCACTAGAATCACCTACGGAGCTTACTGAAAATGCAAATTCTCAAATAAGTCCTTCCCAAATACAAACATATACATACACACACCTGGATTCAGTAGGTCTACAGTGGGATGTGAAATGTGCATCGTTAATTTACAAGCCTCCCAGGTGATCTGATGCAAGTGAACCTGGGATCCCAAAATAAGAACCCTGTTCTAACCAAGGCCAGACCCCACAGTAGGCCCTGAGCTGAATCAACACATCTGTCTAATAATCTAATGCCATTAACATACACTAGCCTCTTAACATGCAGTAGGCCCAAAATGCCTACGCCCCAGAGGACTGGAAAAAAGGGAAGCAGTCCTTCTGCCCTCGAGTCGTACAAGTCTTGACATGTGACCATCAGACTAAACCACATTACAAGTTTGTTGGATGGTAAGTGTCATGGAGAAAAACGAGGGAGGGAGAGGGAGTGCCAGTTTCAAAGACTCCCATTACTCTCTCAAGTGTGGCTCTACACGCTCTGCTCATGGCTATCAAACTTTCCCAGGGGAACAAGAGTGTGAAGACAGAGAATGATGAACTCTGTTGGGTGGGCTGGGTAACAGGTGGGGGACGGGGACAGGGACAGTTTCTAGGTTGAGATAAAGGCTGAGCAGGAATGTTCCTCAGCCTCCACAGCTAGAGAACATGAATCAGCTCTGATGGACATCACAAAACATTTCCAACAAGGACTGGACATCTGAGTGTCTCTTACCTCTGCCAAAATAAATATGCCCAGCCCATGTTATAAGCTTCTGCAAGCGTGTCAGCCTTTCCTGGGTTATCAGTCAATGGCAAGTTTGGGAACTTTTTAACATAAAACAAACACATGATCAAAATTAAAAACATCAAAAGTACCAGAAAACATGAAGATTTTTGATACTTACATCCCCAACACTACCTCTGTTCACATTTTGGTGTGTTTTTTCCCAGAGCTGCTGTTTAACATAGCTAGGACCACTATAATCCACATAATTAGATATATTGTTCTTTTTATTATCATGACACCTGCATGTTTACTATATATATGTGTGTGTATGTGTGTGTGTGTGTGTGTGTGTAATTTCTCTAAAAGAGAGGGACAGTGAGAGAAAAAGAGAGAGACAATTTTATTTAGTTTTTCATGTGGCCTTCGTTGTTCCGATACTTCATTGTGTACGTGGTGCTGGGGCTCAAACCTGCGTCCTTGCCTACGCTAGGCAAGCATCGTAACCGCTGAGCCACAGCTCCAGCCCATAAATATATATATATATTTTTTTTTTTTAAGTTGATACATATGCATCATTCTACTTTTAAAAATCTACATGAATATCATTTTAATGGCTATATAACATAATCATTTCCCAGTTATTGCATATTTAGGTTCCTAAGCTTTCATAATCACAAATTATCCTGAAAAAAACACAGAAGGGGATTTCTTTCTTTCTTTCTTTTTTTCAGAAGTGGATTTCAAGTTGTTCCATCAAAATAGATTCCTAGAGCTGGGCATGTGGTATATGCCTGTAATCCCAGCTACTTGTAAGGCTGAGCAGGACTGCAAATTTTAAGCCATCCCCAGCAACTTAGTGAAACTGTCTCAAAATTAAAATCAAAAGCATGGAGATATATAGCTCAGTGGTAGAGTACTTATCTAGCATGTGTGAGGTCCCGGGTTCAAACAAAAAGAAGAAGAAGAAAACAGAACGAGATTCCTAGAAGGAGTACTATAGGAAAGGGGAAATGTTTTAGGCAAGTAGTCATTACTCAGATGGTCCACAGTCAACCCAAACTCAGTCATGGATCTCCTGGCTGCAGAAGTAGCTGACCATCTCTTGCCACCTATTTTTTTTTTTTAAGAGAGAGGGACAGTGAGAGTGAGAGAGAGAGAGAGAGAGAGAATCAATTTTACTCATTTTTTCATGTGGTTTTCACTGCTCTGTGTACATGGTGCTGGGGTTTGAACTTAAGTCCTCACGTATGCCAGGCAAGCACCATAACCGCTGAGCCACCACTCCAACCCCTCGCCACCTTTTCTTGACAGTAAATAGAAAGGATATATTTACCTGCTGTCAGAATCTGAGGCGATCTCCTTTCGTCCTCCAAAGCGGATCTGGCACTGCATGGAAAAAGAAACTGCTGAGATCAGCTGTTGAGATGGGATGCTCAGAACATCCCAGCACAGCCACACGGACCTTCAAGGTCAGGAGGGGGACAGGGGGCCATAAATTCAGGGTTCCACATCTGGACACCCCATGCCCTAGGTGTCAGCTCAAGGGTTAAGAAGGCAACCATCTCAGCCTCCAAGCTGCCACTTAAAAGAAGCCTCCCCTCCCACCTGTGTGGAAGTGAGCCTCAGGGAAAACACAGCAAGGAAAACAAAGCTCACAGGTTCCTGCAGACACCTGGGAAGCTGCCCTCACCACAGCCTCTGCCTAACCCCACCTCTTGAAAGCTGCCCTCGCCACAGCCTCTGACTAACCCCACCACAGAGCTCTCAATAGGTAGTAATTAAAATGCTCACAACCCTGTGCCAATGGTTCCTTTTTGACAGAGCACTAAAGTTGTTATGACTGGCTATAAAATTATGACTGCACCGATCAAGCTTCAAACAAGTCATTCGGTTGTAATGAAGGACAATTTATCCAGGGTGAGTAAAAATGAAACCAAACTACTTGCTTTATGATGATGATGATGATGGTGGTGATGGTGGTAAAATACAGATAACATAAAACCCATTTTAACCATTTTTAAGTATTCAATTCACAATGTTATACATCATAACCCACTACTCACTCCTCTCTTAAAGGTACAGAATCTCTCACTTGACGAGTGGATACAAAAGCTTTGGTACATATATACTATGGAATACTACTCGGCCATAAGGGAGCATGATATGATGTCTTTTGAAATCAAATGGATGGAGATGGATAGAATTATGCTTAGTGAAGTCTCCCAATCTCAGAGACTCAAGGGCCGAATGGTTTCTCTCATCTGTGGATGCTAACATATTTGGGGAAGCAGTAGGG
>PVKS010045596.1:0-13718 GCA_004027875.1 Aplodontia rufa
GCACGAGGACCCAGGTTCAAATGCCAGCACCACGTACACAATTAAGTGTTAGAGCAACTAAGGCCATGTGAAAAACTAAAGTTGTTTCTCTCTTTCTCTGTCTCTCTCACTGTCCCTCTCTCTTAAAAAAAAATCAAGCAACCATCCAACCAAACAAACAAATCCCAATTAAAAATACTCAAAGATGGGGCTAGAGCAGTTACTGAACGGTTATAGTGCTTGCCTGGCATGTGCAAGGATGTAGGTTTAAACCCCAGCACCATGTACACAATGAAGTGTTGGGGCAAAGAAGGCCACATGAAAAACTAAATAAAATTGATTCTCTCTCAAAAAAAATTAAAAAATAGTCAAAAACTTCATCAGTGACTTCATGAAAGAAAATAAAGAAAACAATGAACACACACACATGCGCACGCGCGCGCGCACACACACGCACACAGTGTTCACTATTACTGGTCATCAGGCAATCTGTTCAGAATGTCCATCCAGATATTTTTTTCCCCATAATGGTGGTACTCTATGCAGAGTGTGGTAGGCAGCCACTGTGGGCCTTGTGGCCAGCCTCAGATTATCAAGAAGTGACAGGGCCCTTTTAGCTAAAGGCAGGCTAGACTTTTGGCAGTCTGTCGTGGGTTTCATCCTAAAGGTTACAGACAGGTTCCAGCCTCCACCATCTCTAACCTGAATAACCTCTATAGTCTCCTACCTGGTCTCCTTTCTGCCATGCCTTCTATGTATACTTTTTTTTTTAAGAGAGAGGGACAGTGAGAGAGAGAGAAAGAGAAAATCAATTTTATTTAGTTTTTCATGTGGTTTTTGTTGCTCCAACAGTTCATTGTGTATGTGGTGCTGGGGCTTGAACCCATGTACTCACACATGCCAGGCAAGCGCTGGAACTGCTGAGCCAATCCAGCCCCTATGTATTCTATTTTTAACACAGTTGCCAAAAGGCTCTCTGTAAAATCTAAGTCAGATCATGTCTTCTCTCTGCCCCCAACCCCATAGCCACTCTTAACCCTTTCAAAGCATAAAGCCTATAGATAAGCGGTCCTGCAAGATTTGTGTCCCTAACCTCTCCGACTTCATACTTCTGTCCCTCAAACACTGATTCCTGACCTCTGTATTGTTTCTCAGATATTTCTGTTACACTGTTGCCTCAGGACTTTTGCATCTGATCTCCTTTCCGTCTGAAATGTTCCTTACCTAAATAACCCCATGGCTTGATCCTTCTCCTCTTTCATGTCTGTTTGCTTATATATCACCTTTTCAACGAGGTCTTGCCTGATACCTAAGTAAAAATTGTGACACCTTCCCTTTCATCACAATTCTCTATCCCTTCCTCCCAATTTAGTTTCTTTTTTCTTTTTTTTATTTTTTAACAACCATACAAGTTTTTAACAAAATAATATAAAATGTGTATATATTCTTGATATTGCAATTACCCCCAGGAGTGCCCCCCCCCAATTACCTTCCCTTATCCCGCCCTTCCTCTTCCCACTATATCTCTAAAAAAAGTATTAGGTTGTAAAACATTACATCTTATCTGGATTTAACACATGCTAATACACCAACTTTCTCACTGTCCAGGGTCTAGTCCCCACTTATTACCTTATCATGGACTTATTCATTGTCCCTCCTTCCCTAATTAACACAGAAGAATGTCTAGATTGGTCTTTGGGGTATCACCATACCTAATGCATGCTGGTATATAGTACACACTTGGCAAATATATATTTAGTGGATGAATGTATATATGTGTAAATGAATGAATCGCATGGTTTCTGAGTGCCTGCTGCTTGTCTGGTGCTGAGGTTAGTACTGTTTGCAGGGGCAGGTAGTCTTCCCCCAAGAAAGGTTGCTGCGGAGACTTAGCGTAAGAAGCAACCTGACATGCTGTTGGCTATGGGCTACATTGGCCGGACCAGGAGACCCTCTGTCTGCAGCGTTGTCCTTAATTGCCTGTGCTCTCATCTGATGATCCTCTCTGGATAGATACTTCTCATGCACTTTCCTGGCAAAACTGTCGTGGAACTTCCGTCCACTGACATTCCCCCAGGACTGCTGCCTTTGAAAATCGCTGCATCAAGAACATAAAAATGAGAAGCTGTTTTAGTTCTAAAGAACACGCAGTATTTCTGACAGAAATGGAGTACTTACATATTTTTAATTTTAACTACATTTTGCATGGAAATGGCTACAAAAGTGAAGATGCTGCCACCATGCAGTCAGCAAAGCAGTGGTGGCTCCCTGCACACTCAATGCCTTCAGCCTCTACTTGGCACAAATCATGTGATAAAATTATAAGCTGTATTAGGAACAATAGATTGTAAACACTGACCTTTATTTTTTTTCTTTTCTATATTTTTTGGTACCAGGAATTGAACCCAGGGGCACTTAACCACTGAGCACCATCCCCAGCCCTTTTTATTTTTTATTTTGAGATAGGGTTTGGCTAAGTTGCTTGGGGCCTCACTAAGTTGCTAAGGCTGGCTTTGAACTTATGATCCTCCTGCCTCAGCCTCCCAAGCTCCTGGGATTACAGTCATACTCCATTCTACCTGACTCTGACCTTTCTTTAAGATACGCAAAATCCAAAATGGCTGTTTACTGGAGAACGCATAGAAATGTATAACCAAACCAATATCCTTAACAAGAAACGTTGTAACAGTACAGAAGTGTGACTTGCTGAACTGGAAATATTACAACTGAATATTAAGATTAGGGCTATACAGGACCTGGAATCTTTTTTTTTAATTTTTTTTTTAGGATCTGGAATCTTGTAGGTGCTCTTATGAATTGGTCATAATTTAATGTGTAGGTTTCCAAATGTTACCATGATGCCAAGTTTCAGTATTTTAGTATGAAACAGGCTTTGTGTTAGAGTATTCTGCACAGCTATCAGTGAATGGAAGTGTTCTGGACACATTTAAGGTGAGCTAGGTTATGTGTATAAAAGCAATTTCAACTTACTTTTTAAATTTATGATGGGTTTGTAGGGCCATCATTCACAGTAAGTGGAGGAACATCTCTATGTTAGATGGTGAAATGCTTCGGAAAAAAATAAAACAGGGAAGGAAGAAAGGTAGGATGATAAGGTGAAACCTCCGTGAGCAAGAGGCATTTGAGTGGAGACCGGAAAAGAGGTCAAGGAGCAGGACACATTATATTTGAGAGGAAAATACTCTAGCTAAGAGAAACAAGTGCCAAGGTCCTGAGGCAACAGGGGACAAATCAGCAGGCCCCTCCCTGTAGTACTTCAGTCCTACATGAGAGGAGAAGTCGCTGGAGGTTTCGAGTGGTATAGTAACAATCTGGTTCATATTTCCACAACATCAGTGTGGCTAGATAGAGAATAGATTGGGGAGGTATCAACATTAGAAGTTGGGAGGCTAGTTGCAAGCTATCACCACAATCCACGTAAGAGATAATGAACATCATTCATTAAACATTTGGTGGCAGTAGAGGTTGAATAGATTGGTAGCACTGAAGGTAGTAGGAAGTAGCCATATTCTAGGTATCCTTTGAACTGAGAAATAAAAGGATTCAATGAACATGGAATGTGCTAGAAAGAGGTTAAGGGAGATACCAAGGATTTGTTGGGCTAAGCAACTGGGAGAATGGAATTGGCATTGCTGGATATCGAGAAAACAGTAGAAAATTTGCTGGGGTGGTGGTAATTGGTTGTGTAGGTTGGGACAAATTAAGTCGTTCAGGTAATTAGGTGTAGGAATCTGGAGGTCAGGGAAAGGTTCAAGTTCTAAACCAGAGAGGTGGGAGCCACCTGCTTTGATTTGGTATATGTAGCCACCGGACTGAAGTTTACTTGCCAGTAAGTGGAAATGCAGAAGGAAGTACAAAGGGAAAGCTCTGGGTCTTTCATATGTTAAATGAATCGAAGAGGGCTTTGAGATGGTGTTTGCTTGCGAATTTACTAAAAGGAACAAGAGGGGAACAGTTAAAAAAGAAAGAAAGAAAGAAAACTAAATAAATAATTCAAACGGTGATCAGCACAAGCAAGGAACCAGAGGACTGGAGTGGGGGAGTGCTGGGGAGATATCAGCCAAATTATCTTGTTATATTGTGCGTATGCATGAATATGGAACAACAATTTCCATCATTATGTACAACTTTAGTGCACCAATAAAAAAATTATATGTTGAAATCTTAATCCCCAACATGATGGTTTTAAGGAAGTGGGACCTTTGAGAGGTAATCAGGTCATGAGGGTATAACCTTCATAAAAAATTAGTCCCCAAGCCAAGTGTGGTGGTGCACATCCCAGTGGCTAGGGAGGCTGAAGCAGGAGGATCACAACTTCAAAGCCAGCCTCAGCAACTTAGTGATACTCTGTCTCAAAATAAAAATATAAAAAGGGCAGGGGATGTGGCCCAGTGGTGAAAAAAAAAATAGTGCCCTTATAAAAGAGACCCAAAGGAGCTTGTTTGTTCCTACTGCCATATAAGGATACAATGAAAAGCCACCCTTATATGAACTAGAAAATGAGCTCTTACATGATACTGAATCTGCCAGTGCTTTGATCTTGAACTTCCCAGCCTCCAGAAATGTGACAAATAAATATCTATTGTTTATAAGCCACCCAGTCTATGATATTTTTATTTATTTTTAAAAGTTTATTTTATTTTATTACTGGGAATTAAACCCAGGAGCTCTTTACCAATGAGCTACATTCCCAACCTTTTTGATTTTTTATTTTGAGACAGGGTCTCACTAAATTGCTGAGGACCTTGCAGAATTGTTGAGCCTGGCCTTGAACTTGAGATCTTCCTGTCTCAGCCTCCAGAGTCACTGAGATTACAGGTGTGCACCATTGAGCCTGGCCATGGTATTTTTAAATAAGCTGCCCAAACAGGCTGAGATAGTACCTATCCTGAAATACCAATACTGAAGTAGCTTTTATAATTCATTTAAAAACTGTTAACAGGAGCTGGGTATGTAGTGATAGGGTGCTTACCTAGCATTTGCAAGACCCTGGGTTCTATCCCCAGCACCACAAAAAGAAAGGAAATAAAGAAAAAGAAAAAAAAGTTGGGGAGGAGGACAGCTTAGTGTTTGTTGTCATTTTTTTTTTCTTTTCCTTTTTCCCATTCCATAAAAAAGGTATCAGGAAGACTTTTGTTTTTTTTTTTTTAAACTAGAATGATTTAGGACAGGAATGTCTTCAGAGAGCACCTTTTTGGCTAAAGGAGAAGTGTCCCCCATCCTTGAAAAGTGCCCTTGTACTTAAGGAAAGCTCATCAATCCACAAGGCTTCTGGCACATCTCCTGGGATGATTAGGATCTTTCTGGAAAGCAAATAATCCAAATGAATGTGCAACGTTATTAGATAAATTATTTACTCCTAAAGGGTAAATTTAAAAAGAGAGAGGAGGGTATGGAGAGAGAGAGAGGGAGAGGGACAGTGAGAGAGAGAGAAAGAGAGAATCAGTTTTATTTAGTTTTTCACACGTGGCTTTCATTGCTCCAACACTTCATTGTGTACATGGTGCTGGGGTTTGAACTTGCAAACCTGTGCATGCCAGGCAAGTACTATAACTACTGAGCCACCGCTCCAGCCCTAAAAGGTAAATTTTTGATAATCAAAATGTGTAAGATATCATTTGCTTTCAAAAGTCACCGGGGAGACTTCCAGATCTGTAAACCAGATCTATTTCTCCAGATCTGTAAACCCCCAAAATGTAACAATTTAGATGGGACCAGTGCTAACTTTCTTATGATGCTGTGACGGGGGAGTGGTCAATTTGAGCGTTTGCCTTTTGCCACCGGTTTGTTTAGTCCAGAGACACCCCGGTTGGCATCACTTTCCCTTTCGAATGCCCTGAAGCTAGCCTGGAAGGGGCTGGCCATCTGCTTTGTCTGCGATGAGCTGTTTGTAGAAGCTGTGTTCATCTGATGGACCTGGCACTGCTCTCTGGATTTCCTTCACCTGCCCATCACTCACCTCTCCTGGGGCGGGGGGACACTGGACCCAGGGAACAGTTAATTCCTGATTTTCTAGAGTAATAGCACAATTTATGAATGCTCCCCTCTCACACACATACGCAGAGCTCACTTTTCCATCATTCCAGGGAGAAATCTGATTACTAACTTTACTAAGCATTCATAGAACAAGTTGGTCATCTCTCCTTTTCCATTAACCAGGCTATCCAGCTTGGACCAGCATCCAGGACCCTAATCTAGTCCCTGTGTGTCCTGATAACACTCCCTCTTGGTATCTAAAGAATGCCAAAGTAGTGGTCTTCAGTGCCACACATTCTAACCTCTAATCTAAGTTCAAGTGCACAATTGACAAATTGTGTGCTTTAAATTGTCCTGAAACTGAAATCAAATTATGATAAGATGTCAGAAGCAGGACCTCAGTTATGTTTGGTTATGAGACTGCAGCCATCACCTGTCAGGTGTCCTTGGGTTTCAGAAATACAAGTTAGGTTACTTCACTCTCCTTTATTTGGTGCCCCTAGGCCTTTTAGTGCCTTCATTACTGTGAGTCTACTGAACACTCATAGTGACTACTGAGCACGAGGGTAACAGAAGTACCAATGGCTTCTGAGAGATACTTTGACTTGAGTGAAACTGGGAAAATATTAGGATTTAAATAGGAAAAGTTGTTGCAGAAAAATGAGAAGAATCTTGTGTTCAATCAAAATTGTGTATTTATAAAGTATTATTATACTCTATGAAATTATGACACCAAAATATTTTTCCTTATTTTCTTTATATGTTATATGATTATGCAGTAACTCATGTATCACTATTGCCTCTATTATGTCTTATAAGCAAAGAATATTTTTAAAGTGATCAGATTGTAAAGGGAAGATCACTTTTGTTCAAAGCCCGATGTCTCATTGACTGTCCATTCCACACAACCTGTTCCTTTTAGACAAATCCAGTCCACACTCACAAAATTCTAGAGAGACCTTGTCAAAGGCCAGAGGTGAGTCGCCAATGTTTGTCAGTCCCTCACCTCCTCCTACTGATCCCAAGTAGGATACTTGGGAAATACATGTCCTAGAAGGATTTTATTTTGTCCCTGGTGCCTTTCTCTCTCTCTCTCTCTCTCTCTCTCTCTCTCTCTCTCTCTTTTAAGAAAGAGGGGACAATGAGAGAGGGAAAGAAAGAAGCAATTTTCATTTAGTTTTTCATTCCTCAGACAGTTGTGTACGTGGTGCTGGGGTTTGAACTTGCATACTCGTGCATGCCAGGCAAGCGCCATAACCACCGAGCCACTGCTCCAGCCCTCTTTCTCTCTCTTAGCATTGTGGTCACCATAAGGTGAGTTCCTTTGATACACTGTGTCCTCCCCTCTGCTACCATGATGTTCTGACTCACCATAGGCCCAGAAACAATGGAGTCATGGACTGAAACCTTTGAAACTATGAGCCAAAATAAACATATTCATTCTTTCTCTCACTCTCTCTTTCTCTCCCCTCTGGGATTGAGCTCAAGACCACTCTATCCCTGAGCAACATCCCCAGCCCTTTCTAATTGTTATTTTGAGACAAGGTTTCACTAAGTTGGCTAAGCTGGCCTCAAATTTGCGATCCTCCTGCCCCAGCCTTCTGAGTCACTAGAATTATAGGCATGCACCATGGTGCCTGGAAAATTTCCTCCTTTTCAGTTGATGACAAACACGTCTTTCTCAGATATTTTGTTACCATGGTGGAAAGCTGACTAACACCCCAGGAAAGCAAGAATCTAGTTCCTGTAGTACGTGTCCTTAGAGAAGCTATTAAACTTCTTAGAGGCCAGCTTTCCTTATTTCTCAAATGAAGAGTTTTAGTAAAGAAAAATTTCTATGTGCTCACAGGACACATTTCAAGGAAATATAGGAAATAATCAACAGAATGGACTTTGGAGTCAGACCTGAACATGAATCTCAGCTCTGCCATTGAATAACTGTGTGACCTGTATAAATAACTGTAAAAAATGGTATATTGCCTCTCTGAGCTTCAGTTTCCTCATGTGTAAAATGCAGAAGGTAATGGTGCCTGTCATGCAAGGCTTGTAGAATAATTACATGAGCTATTGTTGCATGTAAGGCCACTCACATGATATTTGACACAGTGTAGTTATAACGTAAGAGCAAAGCACAGTATAGTAATCAGGACTTAGGGAGAACACGGTTACAAAGAGAATGGAAGGAACTTAAAGACTTAAGGTTGAAGAGAGAAAGAAGCCACATGCTTTTTTTTCCCTTTGGTACCAGGGATCGAACCCAGGGGTGCTTAACCACTGAGCTACATGCCAAGCCCTTTTATTTTTATTTTTTTCATTTTGAGGCAAGGTCTCGCTAAGTTTCTTAGGGCCTCACTAAGTTACTGAGGCTGACCTTGAACTTGCGATTCTCCTGCCTCAGCCTCTGGAGCTGCTGGGATTATAGGCATGTGCCACTATGCCCTTCAAAAGCCATACTCCTTTACAGAGGCTAAATTTAGCCTGATGATGAAAGGTCCAAGGCTTACTCTTGGATTCCACTAGATGCGTGCACTTGGCTAGGTGACTTAGGATCTCAATTTTCTTAATCAAAATGAGGAAAGTTATAGTACCTTTTAGAGTAGTTTGTATGGATTAAATAAGATCATGCATGGAAAAAACTTAACATGATACCTAGCAAATATAAACATACAACAGATTATTGTGATCCTAGATTTCTACATCTGACACATGGAGGGCAGCTCAACGCAGGCATGGTCCTCACTGGGAAGAAATGCTCACATCTCTAGTAGGCCTTGCCTAACTTCCAGATGCTTAAAGAACCCTGGATTGGCATTCTCCAATTTGTGTGATGTCAGCTGGAATTCTAGAGAGCCAGGTCCTAGACGCTGTGAGTTTTCAAGTTGGAAGGTCCCTCATAGATACCCAAGGATGATGAGTGTCATTGGAGTACTGATACACCAGGTATTAACAGCATGAAAATGTGTGTCATGGTTATCTATCTGGGGGAAAGTTAACATTGAAGGGGTGGGCTACTGCAGGACCTCTCAGAGCCTGCATAACGTGCTGCTGTGGTTTGAATGTGTCCTCCCATGTTCATGTGTTGGAAAGTTGATCCTCAAAGTGATGGTGTCAGAAGCTGAGTCCTAATGGGAGAAGTGTGGATCATAAGAACACTGTCCTCATGAATGGATTAATGCTATTATCATGGGAATGGATTCCTCACAAAATAATGAGTTTGGCCTCCCTTTCTGTCTCACTGGCTTCTACACATGGGCATGGACATGTCCACGTTCTTACACTTTGTCCTTCTGCCATGGGGTGACATATCAAAGACTCTTGCCAGGGCTGAAGAGGCGGTTTGGCCATTACAGTGCTTGCCTGGCATGTGCGAGTACGTGAGTTTGAACCCCAGCACCATGTGCACAACAAAGTGTCGAATGAAATAAAGTCACATGAAACACTAAATAAAGATTGCTTCTTTCTCTCTCTCACTGTCCCTCTTTCTTTGAAACAAAAAAACAAAAGACTCTTGCCAGATTCTAGTCCCCCAGGTCTTGAGTCTTTGGCTTCACACTAAGGGTTAGACCATAAGCTTCCTTGGTTCTGAGGCTTTTGAATGTGGACTAAGCCATGCTGCCAGTATCCCTGGGTCTCCAGCTTACAAATGGCCTATCAAAGTACTTCCCAGCCACCAGAACCAGGAATCAATAGTTTTCTATTTGTTGTAAAATACACAATCTGTAATGTTCTGTTACAGCAGCAAAAAAACTAAGGCCTGTGTGATATCTTAAGGAGGGCATGTAGAACAGAGTGATTTGCAAACATATTTGTTTTGCCATTGAACTGTTCTGTTGAGCTTTTTTCTTCCTAAACTGGTCACATCACTTAAAATCTGCATGAAGTATATGCTTCCAGTGAGCTTTCTTTCTTTCTTTCTTTCTTTCTTCTTTCTAGGGCTTGAACCCAAGGGTGCCCTACCACATACCATTGAGCTATATCAGTCCTTTTAAAATTATTTATTTATGGTACCAGAGATGGAACCCAGAGGCACTTCATGCCTAAGCTACACCCCCAGCCCTTTTTAAATTTTTTAAATTTTGAGATAGGGTCTTCCTCAGTTGCCAAGTCTGGTTTCGAACTTGTGATCCTCCTGCCTCTGGGCTTAGCCAGTAAGTTCAGTTTAAAACTGTAAGCCTAGGGCCCAAAAAAGGGAAGGATCTAGCGAAAGTCATTCAGCTGGTCAGTGGTCATTGACAGAGCAAGGACTAAAACTTGATTTTCCTGATCCTTGAAGTGCCTTTTCCACATACACCACAAGGACTCCATCTCAGCTCACTCCGTTCTGAAGTGATTTGATTGCAAACACAAACTAGACAACAGGGCGTATTCTTGATAGGAGAGGAGAAAAATGTCACAGGAAACTTTCCGAAATGTCATAATTGATAAACAAGGCTGTGGTTGTTTGCGATGTCACCAGCTCATTATTGAAACTCCAGCGTGCTCATTAGCTTTGGAATTAGTAATGTGCCAAGAAAATGATGCTTGTCAGTCAGCACAGTCAAAGCATATCACATTTGGATAAGGTTTTGCCCAAATAAAGGGGAATTTTTTATTTCTTAGTCAAAGCAAAAGGTTTCTTTAGAGGTAGGAATATTTGTGTTTGACCTTCCATTGGACTAAGCTGTGATGGTGGAGACATGATGGTGGCAGTTTTGAACTCTTTCATTAGAGCAGTAGTTCCTGAGCCCACACTATTAGGGGTTAAATAAGCAACCTAAGGTCCATAGCTTGACTAATAGTGGAATCAAGTCTGGATTGAAATCCAGTTCCGTCTAACTCCAAAGCCAATTAATTCTTTTAAGCACTGTGAGCTGCTATCTAAATTCTTCATAGACACTTTGATGTGATTTTCCCTAGCAACTTGTATTTCTTCTATTAGGTGGATCAAATGGTACTTTCGGTTTCCTGCATGGCTCAGGCAGAAGAGACAGTTGGTTCCACATATACAGCTAAGAAGTGACATAGAAAACCTAAACAGGATTCTTCTTGACATCTGTCATGTTGTGTGAGTGCCTCGTAT
Source organism: Aplodontia rufa (assembly GCA_004027875.1). Taxonomy (NCBI): domain Eukaryota; kingdom Metazoa; phylum Chordata; class Mammalia; order Rodentia; family Aplodontiidae; genus Aplodontia; species Aplodontia rufa. The sequence continues at coordinate 11,036 of PVKS010045596.1, forward strand.
AGTACTTACCACCAGGATGGGTTGGCTAGCTGTGTCTTAGTCAGCTCAAGCAGCTGTAATGAAGTGCCGTAGACTGGGTGGCTGATAAACAACAGAAATTTCTCATGGTTTTTGAGGCTAGAAGTCCAAGATCAGGGTGCCAGCATAGTCAGGTGCCTAAGATCAGGCTGCCAGCAAAGTTGGGTGACCAGGATCAGGCTGCCAGCATGGTTGAGTGCTGGTGAGGGCCCTCTTTCTGGTTATAGACTACTGATTCCTCCTGGGTCCTTACATGGTGGAAAAAGGGACAACAGAAGTCTCTGAGGTCTCCATTATAAGGGCACTAACAACATTCATGAGGGCCCCACCCTTGTGAGTTAATAACTTCCCAAAGGCCTTACCTCCTAATACCTTCACAGTGGGTGTTAAGACTTCAACGTAGGAATTATAGGGTTATTTAGACATCCAATCTGTGTATTATAAAATTTTTAAAACTCATATGTTTCCAATTCCTCAACATCCCCCCAGACAGGCTACTAGCACCCCATGAAGGCCACCAGAGGCACTAGAGTGATAAGGCTGTTCCTTACCACAAATTCCCCTCCTTACCCTCCTCCTGGTGGCACTTAAATATACCAGTAGTATCCCCTCGCACCTTTTGCTTGTGCACTCTACCTTGATCCCCAATAAAGGCACTTGACCATGGGTCAGCACTTTCTATAGTGGCTCTCCATCTGCTGGGTACATCTGGCTCCCTAGGAGCCCCTCTTCTATAGCCTTTTATGTGGTGTGCTGTGCTGCTTTCTCCAACACCTGCGAATATTATTAATCCCTTAATTTCATGTGCCTATCCAAGTGAACGTTCTGTGTTAAAATGATACTTAAAGACCCCACAAAGGGGACTTACTCCCCCATTTATAATTCAGAGTCTCAGCTGCAAATCAGTGGCCTTCCCTTGGCTTGGGGACCTTTTGTGGGTACTCTTGGTTAGAGCACCCAGCTTTGAATGGGCCCCCTTGCAGTCCCTATTGTTTCAGTAGCCACTCTCATCAGGGAAAGGGCAACCAAGCCCAATCTGTGATTTGCCGTGTTGTACACATCCAAAGGTCACTGACTACTTGGTATACCTGGTGACTGGAAGGTCCCACCCCATCTTGGCTAGGCTGATTTTAAAGCAGGGAAGCATCACGGGCAACTAAGAGAAGCCCATCCTGTTGTCTGGGACCAAGGGTGAACATGTAATGTAGATTCTGCTCTAACACTGGCAAACCCAGCTTCATGCCATGTAGGTTACAAGCTAAGACCCACTGGAAAACACTCAGGCCTGGGGCTAGTGCCCACTAAGAGACCCTGTTAGTAGTGGTCACTGGGCAGCCAGGAATTGTAAAGATGGGGCCTTTGTTTCTATAAGTTCATTTGTCACCTGGCCCCAATCCCTTACTTCTGAGATGGTTCATAAATATATTAATCAGCATGAGCAGGTAGTATGTTAGGCAATGCAGATAAAGTAGAGATCAAGTCAGAGCATGGATCCTGCTTTAAAGACAATATAGTTAGTGTATGAGATAGATTTTAAGTAAATGCTATATAATTTACCTGATTTAGTAATGAATTCCTCAAAGAGGTTATAAGGTAAGGCCTTGTGGGTATTTTGAATATCTACTTTCCATGCTGCCTATAAGGGCTTGGTCTTGCTTGGTTCCAGATCTCAAGGCTGTGGCCTTGAGTACAATTATCAGTGTTCATGTTGGTAATCAGTGTAGCTGCTAGGCCTGGATCACCAATGTCCAGGGTATCAGGACAGTGTACTACCAGTTCTAAGAGCTTCTCATGTTATTTGACAAAGGATCTAACCCTGATGACCAGTAATATGAAGCCAGGGACCAGTACTGATTTTCAAGTATGAAACCCACACGCTTACTTTGTAAGAACCATCCAAGTCCTGTTGCAATAATGTTGGATGATAGCAAGTTCTTATCTGCACCCCTGGAATTCTTGAAATTTAGGGAGTCAACAATTGATGCTCTCTTTCTCCTTTGACATAAGTGGTGACACCCTCTAGTGTCTCTTGCTGATAAGCCTCTGCCTTGCCTCTTCATGTTGGGGAGCCTCAGGGCTTAGTCTTTTTTTTTTTTTTTCATTTTTTTAAGAGAGAGAGAGAAAGACACAATCAATTTTTATTTAGTTTTTCACGTGGCTTTTGTTGCTTGGAAACTTTGTTGTGTACGTGGTGCTGGGCTTTGAACCCATGTACTAGCTCATGCCAGGCAAGTGCTGTAACCGCTGAGCCACCGCTCTAGCCCAAGGCTTAGTCTTTTTACTACATACACTCTCCTGGGGTGATTTCATCAAGTCCATGATGATAGAGAAGAACATAATGCCAATGACTTCCAAATTTATATTTTTTAGCCCAGATTCAAATCTCCAACTGCCTGTCATCTCTACATGGACATTTAAAAGGGTTTTCAAACTTAGCAACTTCTAAACTGACCTGTTGATTCTCCCAAAAATGCTGCTCCTTTTCCAATCTACCGTGGATCACTGAATGGCATAACCAGTCACAAAGCCATTGGAGTCTGAAATGTATGATTCATCTTAAGCTCCTGTTCCTCCCTCAGCCCGCATGTCCATTTCTGTAGAAAGTCCATTTTATCCGTTCTAAATATATCCCATGTCCTCCTTCCTTTCTCCAACTGGACTATCA
>PVKS010045597.1:0-13719 GCA_004027875.1 Aplodontia rufa
AGAGGGAGAAAGACAGAATCACATTTTTGTTTAGTTTTTCATGTAGTCTTTGTTGTTCTAAGACTTTGCTGTGTACGTGGTGCTGGAATTCAAACCTGCATACCAGGCAAGCACCATCATTGCTGAGCCGCCTCACTAGCCCCCTTCCATCTCTTCTCGAGTATATCCTTTATTGATGAGTATATCCTTTATTGACTTGCTCTGAATTAAACTTTTTGCTTATCTCCTCTCTCTCTTTCCAATGATTTCACCCAAACTTACATCACACAGTGATATTCATGATCTCAAATTCATCTGATGATACAACTCTACTCTTCCAAAGTTTATATGTGTCTATTTCTCTTTCTCTGTCTCACTCTTTCTTTTTCTTGTATTTCCAAAGTACTCTGCAACATTATCATCTCTGCCTTCTTAAATGGGCTGATTATATCTTTGTTATGTTTCCTACAATCTATTCCCATGATAACTACAGAGATTGTTTATAGATACAAGTCAAGTCTTCTCACTCTGCTGGAAGTCCAAAGTATAAGTCAAAATATTTGCAAAAGTTTTCTACTCATGTATTACCTTTATGACTTCATTACCTGTTCCTCTTCCTCTTGATCATTACACTTCCTGTAAAGCCTCCAGATTCAGTCCTCTCCCAGGATACATACTTCCCAGAACTGTTTCCTTAAGTGTCCTCATAGCCTGTTCATATACTTTCTTCCCATCTTTCCTCAAATGATGTTTTGACCATATTTAAAATTAGACCTCCCTTTCCCCTCTCCTAGCAGACTCTCCTGATTATTCTTATTTTTCTATACTTATCCTTTTCTTCAGAAATGCTATCATTGAACATGAAATCCATTTTACTCATTTATAATATTTACTGCTTGTTTTCATCTCCATCTCTCCTAGAAGATAAATTCCTTTAGGGAAGACATTTTTTATTTTATTTGTTCTTCAGTATATTCCAAGTAATAACTAGAACAATATCTGTTGCAGAATAGGTGCTTAATTAATATTTGTCAAATGAATACATAAATAGATTTATATCTATACATTAGTATTTATTGAAGAATGAATTGAAATATTCTCAGTCCCTTCAGGAGTAAACAACTAAACCTTGACCTCAACTCATTATAAAAAAAAAAAGTTGGACCAGTTTTAAAAAACAGAAAATAACATCTTATTTCCAGATACACCCTACGATAAAACCTGTATCAAGCCAATTATAATTAACTTTCCATAGCCTTTGCTTCCTTATGAATTTATGATGTGCTAAAATAAGACAAATTACTGAAAAGGGTAGTTGTAAACAATTATTTTCTTTGCTATTTTTCTTTTGTGTTTTGTATGGAATATCAGGTTTCTTTGTTATAATTTTTGTGCGTTATTGAGTCTCTTCAACTTATGGCTGATTTTCATCTTCTTTCTCTTCTCATATAGCCTTTCCTCTGCTCTCTGCTGAATTCCTTTCTCCATAGCATCTGGGTCTTCAGGACGTTGCCCTTTTCCCTGTCCAGGCTAGTATGGTTTATATGGTACCTTCTGTGTACCAAAGTGTCTTAGGTTCTGGAGGACATTTCAAAGGGAATAAAACATGCCACTTACAGTTGTTAGGGCTTTCTGAATTGGAAGGGACTGTAACTCAATCTATGTGGATCACCAAACCTGAAGACAGGCTGAATGGTCAATTGGTGGTACACAACAGTCCTGGGCCTTGGGGCCATCTTCACCAGCGTCTGCAGTGCCATTAGGATGCTTTCCCTGGGTTTCATTCGTACCTGTTTGAGAGGTTTAATCCATTCACTTTCCCTCCAGTCGTACTTTATTCCAAGTGTAGGAAACCTAGTTGTTGGCAAATCACAAAATTTATATTTTATGTTTTTTCCCCCACTGGATGGAAACAATTCTGATATTCTCTTTGGCCCAAATGCTATACAACTAGAGGAAAGGTCTCATCATCCTAGCTGGTGTCTGATGCCTACCTCTGTGACAAGCGTGCTGGGTGATGCTGTACAAAAATTGCTGCTCCAACAGATGCCAAGTGGACGATGAAACTTGCGTTTTCTATAAAAGCAGGTGTTGTTTGAATGAACCAATGTATCTTTCACCTGAAGCCTGTAATCACAGTTTGTGTTTGCAAGGAAAGACCAAATAAATGATAAATGAGAGAAGCATGAATTTGTAAGAGTTTGTAATCAATCAAACTGTGTAGAAGGGCTGCTAATAACTGGAGCTGTTATGGACTAATGACATCAATCAGAAGAGTTCTAAAAGGTGAATATTAAACCAATGATCATGAAAAGTTGTATTTTAGGTAGAGAAAGGGATGCAGAATCATCTACCACAGTGATTCCAATATTTTGTATCTGGGTCCTTCATGATTCTGCAAATGCTGAAAGGGGTTCTTGTTAAATAAATGTAACAGAACAAAAATATATTTTCTTCTTAAATATATTTTTGTTCTGTTACATTTATTTAATAAAATAAAAAGCATCAACAACAAAGCATTTCAAGTAATTTACACTGAATTTTTTAATTGATACTACCATAGCTACATAGCTCTATGATTGGTAAACAATGACACTACAATAAAGGGAAAAAAACTGCAAAAAGAGGGCTGATAACTTGGAAACACACACAGAATTTCTTGTAATAGAAACAGGAGTGGTTTGGGAATGGTCTGGAAGAAGAGAGAATTACTGTATGGTTTGGATGTGGGGTGTCACCCAAAAGCTCATTTGTGAGACAATGAATGAGTTGAGAGGGGAAATAGTTGGGTTGTAAGAGCAACCCAATCACCATTAATCCCCTAACAGGGATTAACTAAGTGGTAACTGCAGGGTAGGGTATGACAGGAAGAGGTGGATCATTGAGAAAGTGCCTTAGAAGTATTTGTGTTGTATCTGGTGAGTGAAGTCTCTTTCTCCACTTCGTGATTATGTCCTGAGCCACTTCTCCCTATCACACTCTTCCACCACAGTATTCTATCTCACCTTGAACCCTAAGGAGTGGATCTGGCCTTCCATGGACAGAGACCTCTAAAACTGCTAGCCCTCAAATAAATTTCTCCTCCCTGAAATTGCTTTTCTTGTGTTTTTTGGTCACAATAACAAAAGAGTTGACTAAAATAATTACTTATGGACAGTAGATGTCAGGAGGCGGTGATGATTTTCCAGGTCTAGTTCTTAAGGAACATGATGCTTAATTATGAAGTCATGCATTAAGAGAATGATGGTTTGATAAAGAAAATATTTTAAAAGCTGCTTCTGTCTTCCTTGACCAGGTACCTCTCTATGAGATAATCAACAGGCGTACATCCCGGGCCAGAATCCTGAATGGACCTTCTGAGCATCTCTGATCTAGCAATTGCAACTGTTAGGGCAACTCAGCAGGTCTCTGTGGAACCGTTTAAGATTTAAGGTCAATAGGAAAGAGAGTTTCAAGTAGAGTCTGAGCATCTCAAATATCATACCAGCTATAACCACCAACCTCAGCCTGCTCAAGTTCTCCTGAGTTACAAGTGACTTCCCTATGACATGTGTCTGCTTGGCATGATGTGCTCAAAGTATTGAGCAGCCTTTAGAGGTTCCCTTTTCAGAAGTGACCCTTTTCAAGGGGTCATTTTACCTTAAGCTACTTAAGCAGATGGTGAAATGCTCAAATCCATTGTGGTTGTTCCATCAGATGTTGAGGAAATGTAAACTGCTAACAATGTTTCCCACTAAGAATTATAAGTATCTCAAATTTGTCCCTGTATCTCTACTCTGTTTCTCCATAGTTTTCTGGAGTCTCTGTTTGGGGGCCTCTGATCTCCCTCACATGGGTTATTGCAACAGACTCAATACCCCCCTGATTTTTGTCTCATCCCGTCACCCATTCCCCTATTATTGTCTGCTGCTAGATCAGTCTTTCTAAAATGTAAACGCTCATCATACTTCAAGATTCTTCACTGGGCATGGTGGTGCATGTAATTCAGCATCACAGGAGGCTGAGACTGGAGGATTGCAAGTTTGAGTAGAGCCTCAGCAACTTAGCAACTTAGATTGGTACTAAGCAACTAAGTGATGCTCTGTCAAAAAAAAAAAAAAAAGAAGAAAAGAAGAAGGAAAGAAAAAGAAAGAAAGAAAGAAAAAGAAAGAACTGGTAGCCCAAAGGTAAAGAGTTCCATGTTCAATCACAGTACCAAAAAAGAAAGAAAGAAAAAGAGATTCTTACCTCTACACCATTTTATGTGATTTGTGCACTTTGGGTAGCATTTCATATTTCATAATGAAGAATGTGACTTCAGGTTTTGATGTTTGATGCTGACAACTGTTTTTAGAGAGAGAGAAAGAGAGAATCAAATTTATTTAGTTTTTATGTGGCTTTCAATGCTCTGACATTTGCACTGGGGTTCGAACCCACTTCCACGTGCATGCCAGGCAAGTGCTGTGACCACTGAACTACCACTCCAGCCCTGATGCTAACCAGTTTTAAGCTTCAAGCTCCTGTTCATTTTTTGTCCATATCTAGAAAAAGCTATAAGAAAATCCTGAGTTGGCCCTCCTTTTGCATGGGATTCAGACCATGTAAGCCCTACCACATGGGAAAATCCTCAGCCTAACCACAACAGCACCCTCAAGCCAGTTAGTTTCCTTTTCTAATTACTTGTAATTTTAGGACCAGCATGGGAAGCCTTTCCTGTTCTCTCACTAAGATCTCATTATGTAATTAAAAAACATTTTCAGACGTGTGTGTGTGTGTGTGTGTGTGTGTGTGACAGAAGCAAATTTTGTTGGGAATGTTCTCTATCCCAAACTTTTCTATTCTATTATCACTTATTCTGTATTCTCATTCAGCCAGCAACTTTTATGGTTTACCTACTAGATGCCATGTACATTTTAGTCATAAGAAAAATTATGAGGAATAGCATAAACACACTTAGAGTTCATATTCCAGCACAGTGAAACAAACAATAAGTTAGCAAATTAATATGTGAATTGATAATATGATAATTGTTGAAGGAAAGAAAACCTGTTTGATATAATATCATCTGGGCAGGTTGGATTTCCAGAAAACAGGTCACTGAGAAGGTGACATGTGACTTCAACACTATGAGCAAGGGTTCTCAGCCATGAAATTATTGAGGATAAAGTCATTCCTGTTGAGGAAAATAACAAGCATAAAATTCCTGTGTTGGAAAAGAAGGCAACTGATGTGTTTTGGAAATAGAGTGAAGACCACTGATACTGAATATAGAAAAAAAGCAAGAGAGGAGTAAGAGGTAAGATGTGGAGGGGTAAGCAGGTGTTAGATCACAGGCCCTGGTAGATCACATCAAATGATATGAATTTCATTCAGTAGTAAAACAATCAAGGGTTAGAGCATGATTTAATTTAATTTGTTAATAAATAATCTTGACTACCAGGAGAAAGGGTTGTTGAAATGGACACAAGTAGAAACGTAGAGAACAAATAATGGGGCTGAAGGAAGTAATTAAGGTGAGAGATAATGGCAACTCCGATGACAGTGGTAGCCTTAGAGTAGAGGAGTGAAGGAATTTTGAGTACATATTGGAAGTAGAATTAAAACATTTACTATTTTATTGACTGAGAGTGGCATGTTCCCTTTGGGTACACGGGATGTCACATAGGTCTCAAACACTGCTCTGTGATTTACACTTGAAGTGTTGTAGAAATGTGACTCTCCTCTGCTAAAACCCTTCCCTGCCTGACCCTATCATGGTGGGCTCACACAGAATCCTGGAAATGCTTTTACCACAGCTCTTATCAGAGCATAATGGAATTGTTGCTTCTATCTGAAGGTAGTAAGTTAACCCACTGATGTACAGGGCTTGACACATCTTTGGCATTTAAAACATCTCAGTCAGATGAGTAAATGAGAGCCCGTTTTGTCGAACACCACAGTGGGGAGGGGGTATCACTAAGGTCTCCAGCCTTGCAACTGTCCTGGCCTGTCACAAGTCCTGCCAAAGGTCAAGGACCCATCAGGAGGACTTCTTTTAATGATTCTAGGAACTCTTAAGAAGAATGATCCAAACATCTTAAATGGTAATGATCTGGAAAATGGAAAGGGCCTTACAAATTGGAAAATGAAAATAGTAACCTTAGATGCTACAAAATCAGCTTAAAAGGCAAGCCAATTGGAGGGAGGAGAGCAAGTCTTCCCAGGAGAATGGATTAAATTCACCTGAGAACAGGTCACATTTTATTACTTAATACATTAATCTTGCAAGTGTTCTTTCTTATTTACAAAAATTACAAATTAAGCTCTGATTGATGTCCTTGTATTTCAAGGTGTATTTAATACTGCAAGAGCCCAGGTCAGAGAAAGCCTGAATTTTGAATACTATGATGTGAAAAATTACTTAAAACTGGAATTTCTGATTGTTTTGATTTTACCTTGCTTTGTTGAGTAAGTGGATCTCTGGGTTTCAATTCCATCATACACTCAAAACAGCATTGTAAAATGAGTACTTTTCATTCTTTCCAGCTCTAATATTTTATACATTTAATAGAATTAATTCCATACATTTGTTGTAGGATTTGTCTGATTGGTTAGTGATCATGTGGTAAGTAGCAGAGAACCATAATTCACCATGATTCCACTTAAAATAAGCAGAGTTGGGGGCTGGAGTGGTGGCTCAGTGATTATGGCACTTCCCTGGCATGTGCAAGGACCCTGGTTCAAATCCCAGCACCATATACACAACTAAGTGTCAGAGCAACTAAAAGCCAGATGAAAAACTTAATAAAATTGATTCTCTCTTACTATCCCACTCTTTCTTTAAAAAATATTTAAAATATTATTCAGAGTTTTGATGTCATATAGTTGAGTACCAATACGTAATTGTGGGAATACTGGTGAGAACACAGGTATTGGCATGTGTGTCCTCTTATGAGGTGCTGTGCTGTGCATGAAAAAGTTTCCTTGAATTTATGATTAACAGTTCTACATTGTGAAAAGTGCTTCTATATCATCAGTTAAAAGTATTATCAAACACGCTGACTACTCTGCAAGGTGGGTGCAATTAGTAACATTTTATAAAGGAGAGCTCAGAGAATAACAAATGTCATCAGAAAGTATCACTTGAATTAAGCATAACCAAGGCCTGACCCTGGATCTTTCAGTTCCTAATCTGGAATTCTCTAACTCCAGAAATTCTATCTAGGATTTTACATGTGATACATTATCAAGTCCCAGGAAAGTACTGTGATGTAGGTCTCAAAATGTTCTCATTGTCAAACGAGGAAACCAAAAAATCTGAGAATTTAAGAACCATACCCAAGTCCTTAGATATGTGAAATGACTGAGTTGAAATTTTATTCAAGACACCAAAGGCCATCATGAAGAACTGCTCTGCTTTGGGAAATACGTGCCAAACTCTTTTAAAGAATTATGTAAAATACTAAGTAGAATTGGTAAGGTAGGAACAGTAAAGTAAAGAAATCACAAAGTGCATCATTAACTTAAAATTTTTATTGGATCAGTTCTGATAACACCAATATGGGTGTGCATCTGGCATGGAATTCCATCTATTTATCGCTGCATTTCCATTGAGCAGAGATATATAAACCTAATTTAGTGATACATAAAAGTAATGGCCATGACATAAGGATCATAATATTTTATATTTAGGGAATGCATCATTCCTCTCAGGGAAAACCTGTAGGTATGCATGATTATGAAATATGATGTTTTTCTCCAATCTGATGTTTTTAATATCCTACTGCTTCATTGATAGTGGTCTATCATATTCTTATGAATAGTACATGAACTATATTCCTTATCTATATAAGTGCTATATAGTATGATATCATATTTCTCTTTTTTGCTATATATCAAGATACTTACTACAATTAATTGAGAGTGAGGTATTAAGTTCATTAGTGAAGCTCTATAAGATTCAGGATCATTTCTCCCAACCAAGTGGATTCTGAGTCTTATATGATTTGGTTCTGATATCCCCATGCTATTCTTAATCAGTACTGGCATTTTCACTTGAAAGTTTATTATTCCAAAATATCTATATCACTATTTCTCTTCTGTTAAAATACATTTTAAAAATCATACAGCTTAGAAAACCACTTTCATCTGTTGTAATCCTTCCTTTTTGACTATGGTGGGGGAACTCTTCCATCCTTCTATGTTTACAATACTTCTTCAGATGTTCCAATCATATCGTCTCCTTTTGCTGTTTCCCTGGAATTTTGTCTTCTCTTCAGGTGTTAATGGATTCAGAGAATGGAACCACTTGTATATTTGCCTAACCTTTTTTTTATTAGATGGATCTATATAGAGTTAACAATTGAGGGGGAAACATTATCAAACATTCAAGAACAAATGTGTATTTCTTAGTTATCCAGGGCTAATGCCATGTCGTGGATGCCCAGCTTGGGTTCCCCATGTTGATGTTTCCCCCAGAAGAACCCCTGAGTTAAGTGGATATCTCGTGGAGGACAGAGATTTCCTTCTGAGATGATTCCCCCATGTTCCTACCCTCCAGTCTCCTAGATATTCTTCCTAAGCCCTTCCCGCACCCTGTCCCCCACCCTACACCTCCAAGTATCCTAGGGAGTCATCACCCTGTTGCATTAAGAATCACACAATTTGAAGTTAATATTAGCTTAGCCGTCTAACACAATGCTTCCCAATGTATTCTAGCTTCCACAGATGAGAGAAACCATTTGGCACTTGAGTATCTGAGATTGGGATACTTCACTTAGCATAATTCTTTCCATCTCCATCCATTTGTTTTCAAAAACTATAATATCGTCTTCTCTAATGGCCAAGTAGTACTCCATTGTATGTATGTACCAAAGTTTTTGTATCCACTCCTTGAGTGAGGGGCATCTGGGTTGGTTCCATAGTCTAGCTATAGTAAATTGAGCTGCTATAAACATTGATGAAGCCACATCACTATAATATGCTGATTATAACTCTTCTGGGAAAATACCCAGGAGTGGGATAGCTGGGTCATAAGGTGGTTCCATCCTTAAGTATTTGAGGATTCTCCACACTGCTTTCCATAGTGGCTGAAACAGTTTGCAGTCCCACCAGCAGTGTGACAGTGTTCCTCTTTTCCCACAGCCCCTCCAGCATCTGTTGTTTTTCGAATTTTTCATTTTTGCCACTCTAACAGGAGTGAGGTGGTATCTCATTGAAGTTTTGATTTGCATTTTCCTTATAGCTAATGATGTAGAGCATTTTCTCATATATTTATGGGCTTTCTGGACTTCTTCTGGTGATAAGTTTCTTTTAAGATCCGTAATTCGTTGATTGGATTATTTGTGCTTTTGGTGTTTATTTTCTTTAGTTCCTTATATATTCTGGATATTAGCCCTCTGTCTGAGGTGTAGCAGGCAAAGGATTTTCTCCCATTCTGTAGTTTCTCTCTTGATTCTCTTGACTTGATCTTTAGCTGTGCAAAAACTTTTAGTTTAATTGCATCCCATTCATTTATTCTTGACTTTACTGCTTGAGCCATGGGAGTTTTTTTAAGGAAGGTGCTGCTGACTCCTATGTCCTGTAGTGTTGACCCTATTTCTTTTTCTAAGTAAGTTTAAAGTTGTTGGCTTAATATCCAGATCTTTGACCCATTTTGATTTAATTTTTGTGCAGGGCAAAAGGTAAGGATGCAGCTTCAGTTGTTTACACATGGCTGTCCAATTTGTCCAACACCATTTGTTGTACAGGCTATCTTTCTTCCACACTATGCTTTTGCTCCCTTTATCAAATATCAAATAGTTCAGGATATGGGGGTTTGTCTCAGCATCTTCCATTTTGTTCCACTGATTTTCGGTTCTGTTTTGATACCAATACCATGCTGTTTTTGCTATTACAGCTCTGTAGTAGAATTTCATGTCAGGGATTGAGATACCCCCTATTTCTTCCTTCCTGTAGAGTAATGTTTTGGCCAGTTTGGGTCTCCTGTTATTCCATATGAACTTGAGAATTGTTTTTTGTATATCTGTGAAGAATGCCATTGGTATCGTGATGGGGATTGCATTAAATCTGTATAGGACTTTGGGTAGAATGGCCATTTTTATTATATTGATTCTGCCTAACCATGAGTATGGAATGTTTGTCCATCTACTCAGGTCTTCTGTAATTTATTTTTTTAGTGTTTGATAGTTTTCTTTGTAGAAGTCCTTAATAACCTTTGTAAGGGTAATGCCCAAGTATTTCATTTTTTTGGAGGAGATGGTGAATGGGAGAGATTTCCTGATTTCTTCTTCTGTGGATTACATGATTCTATACCTAGAAGACCCAATAACATTGGTCAGAAAACTCCTAAAACTTACAGGTGATTTCAGCAAAGTAGCTGGCTATAAGATCAACTCCAGTACGTCACTAGCTTTCCTTTACTCCAGTAACCTTTTTATTTTTTTTTAAATCATAGGTCAGAATATCCTTGAATATCAAAAAATAGGCAAACCAGGCATTTCCTATAGAGAAAAATGGATTTCTTACATTTGATTTTGGATTAGATTTATATACTTATTTTTACATATGAAGAAATTGTTAGAATAATAACATTGATTGAGAAAATGATATATAAATTGAAATTAAGATAAACAGAGAGAGATTGATAGATTTCATCTGCTTCCAAAGAATAAAAAATGTATGAAGATTAAGAAACATAACTTACCTTGTGGAATGTGATAGCAATTACAGGTTTTGGAGTCAAACATATTTAGTTTAAATTCATGGATGATCAAAAGTTATCTCTTTAATTTTGAATAAATTCCTTCTTTGTGTCTTGTTTTGCTTCTAAACATGTTGATTACAAGGGGTTGCAATAGGTTAAAATGAAATGCCTGTGTGTGAAAATGTCTTCTACCATAGTCCTTTTGAAGGACTTTTCAAGTTTTCTTCTTGGCTTTTTAGCATCTAACATTTGGCCTAACTGCTCCCTTCTCTAGAAGACTTTCTCTTACTATGCTTCCTTTTAGGAATAGACATTCTATTCCCTGCCTCTTCCTAGTAACTCTCTGTATGAAAACAAAAGGAAGTTCAATCTTCCTCTACATATTATATTTAAAGATTGAATAAGGGATGAAGACTTAGCCAACCAGACTCCTTAAACATTGCATTAGTGATCACAACAGGGAAAAGGTTTGGAGTTTGGTTTGGAGACTGCTAGTATATTCTATGAAATTCTTCTAAAAAATCAATATTATGAATATTTCTCAATAGATACAAGTTAAACACCTTCCCCTAGACTGAATTTAAAAGTCTGACTTTACATGTGTATGAAGAGCTTGTTGTATAGTAAGAAGTGGATCTGATATCATGGCAACCCACATAACTTCTATTTTCTCTTAGAAAAGGTGAATAATAAGGAGCTGACTCATGCAGCTGCCACACATAAATCCCAGGTCTTAGGTCCATGGCTTGCAGGGATGCCCAGGACACCTCCTGGAGCCAAACTGCCCAGCCAGCAAGCATGAACCCCAGGCCTCAGGTCCAGTGTTGGTGGTCAAGTTCTGGACACCCAGGCTAAGGACCCTGTTGGAGCTGACCTGTGCAGCTTCTGTGCATGGGGTTGCTAGTCTTTGGTCCAAGCAGACAGGAGCATCCCATACACCTATGCCCAAGGACTTCAACCTAGAGCCGACCACCCAGCCACCATGTGCAGGCCCCCAAGCTTCTGATCCAGAGCCAGCACATGTGTCTAGGACACATTCCCAGAGGACCTCTGTTCATAGCTGTCCAACTGCAGCCTATTCCCCCCAAGCTGGATATATTGCATCTATACCTGCTGACAAGGATCCCAGGTCCTGTCACAGCATACAGGTGAGCAATTGTGGCCCATCCTGAGAACCCAGGACCCAGTGAGGCACAACTACTACTGTGCTTCTACAATCCAGCCATCTTCCCTGATGGATTCACTCCAACAGATTCCAGATTGACACCCTGGAGCCTACATCTAAAAGGTGCTTCAAAACAAGATTATATGCAGAAGCATATTTCTGGAAGAAGGTAGTTACCAGAGGAATGGTGTCTGACCTAATCCTTTGACCTACAAGGAAGAAGCACCTAGAGACCTGACTTTCTTCATCACAAAGGAATTCAATTAAAATATCCAGAAGAAAATTTTTAAAAATGAGGAATCAAAATAGAAAAAGTTCACTTCAAACTGACAACTCCCAACCAAGGAACTCACAGTCAGGGAGGGGGATGAAAACCTAGAAAGAATTATCAATGCTCTGATTAATAAAAGAAACAATGAATAAAAGAAGATTTAATGAAGGGACTAAGTGAGAAAACTTAAGAGATGAAAAATTCTATTATCAAAGACATAGACATACTAAAAAAAGAGGAAACAGAGCTAGAGTCTTCAGTCAATGACATCAGAAAAACAATGAAAGAATTTAATAATGACTAACCTCTATAGAAAAAAAAAGAGGGTCAGCTCTGGAAGAAAGAACATCTCTGAGTTCTTTCTTACTCAAGCCTGAGTAAGCTTGAGTGCACAGATAGCAATAAGCCAAAAAAAAATCACAGAACACGAGTAGAATTTTCAAAATGTCTGGAATGAAATTAGAAGAAATAATTTACTAGTAATTGGAATATAGGAAGAATTAAAAACACAAATGAATTGTATAAAAAGACGTTTTTTAGACAGACCACATTTTAAACTTTATTCTCTTATACACAGAAAATTTCCATTTTGTGACCATATCCTTTACATTATATAAAATATAAATGGTATAAAAACCTGACATACTTATTTTAGATCAATGACAAGGACAAATAGGTCTTTATTAACATAGTTGCACAAGTCATCATCATTGCTGATTTTTTCAACAAATTAATAAATATGGATATATATGCACACTGACTTTGTAGTATATAATGTACATATACTATATAAATAATACTATATTGTCTATATTATATATTATGATTTGAATGTGAGGTGTCCCCCATAAGCTCATGTGTGAAAATTCAGGAAGACTGAGGTGAAATGATTGAATTATAAAAGCCTTAACACAATCAGTGAGTTAATTCCCTTCCTGGGATTAACTGGTAACTGTAGGTTGGTAGGGTGTGGCTGGAGGAGGTAGGTCATTGTGGGTGTGCCTTTGGGATATATATTCTGTATCTGGCATGGAGTTTTGCTCCTTGGAGCCATACCTGCCATGATGTACAGCCTCACCTGGATCACAGCCTCACCTATGATTCCTCTGACAGGGGCCTCATATCCAGAATCTACAAAATCCTCAAAAACCTCAACTACAAAAACACAAACAACCCAATCAATAAATTGGCCAAAGAGCTAAATAGAAACTTCTCAACAGAGGACATTGATCAAGCCAATTAATTAATACATGCAAAAGTACTCTAAATCACTAGTAATCAGAGAAATGCAAATGAAAACTTCATTAAGATATCACTTCATGCCAGTCAGATTGGCAAAAATGAAGAAATTAAGCAATAATAGATGTTGGAGGGGTTGTGGAGAGATAGGCACACTAGCACACTTTTGGTAGAACTGCAGACTGGTAAAAAGACATTCTTGTCCAAAAGATTTAGAATCAGCGTATTATAGCGATGTGGCTTCATCAATGTTTATAGCAGCTCAATTTACTATAGCTAGATTATGGAACCAACCCAGATGCCCCTCACTTGATGAGTGGATACAAAAGCTTTGGTTCATATATACTATGGAATACTACTCAGCCATCAGAGAGGACGATATTATAGCTTTTGAAATCAAAT
>PVKS010045598.1:0-13717 GCA_004027875.1 Aplodontia rufa
CCTGTTCAAGTCCCAGCTCTGCCTCCCATCCTCTGTGCACCCCCAATCACCTCATTTCCTTCTCCTAAGGCACACTTGTCCAATCTTCAGCAACAGTTATGCTGGTCTGCTTAACAGGAATACCTGTTCACCATTCATTCTCACTAGCTAGATGATCTTGAACAAACTTCTTACTTTCTCTCACACTCAAAATAATTATCTGTCATGAGAAAAATACCTAGGCTATTTGTGGTTGTGGGAAATAAATTGGACAACATGTATTATGCAATTGTCACATGGCATCACTTCTGGTATATTTTGAGTTTTCAATGTTAGCTTTCCTCATCTTCAGGGTGAAAAAATGATTTTTAAAATATCCCCATATTGGAAGAGGTAGCTCTGCATGGGTCCTTATCTTCCTTTCTAAATATGAAAATGTCAAGTTCATAACCTGGACCACTTTTCAAAATACATATTTATACAGAACAATCTCAAAAAAAAGAGGGAATGGGGGCTGGAGCAGTGGCTCATCAGTTTCAGCGCTTGCCTGGCAAGCACAAGGACCTGGGTTCAAACCCCAACACCGCGTACACAACTAAGTGTTGGAGCAATGGAGGCCATGTGAAAAACTAAATAAAGTTTCTTTCTTTCTCTGTCTCTCTCACTGTCCTTCTCTCTTTAAAAAAAAGAAGAAGACGAAGAAGAGGGAATGATTCCCCTGAGTGACACTCAGGCTTGCTTCTGATTCCTATTAAAGCAGGTTTCCTAAACCTAACACAATGCAGTGTACCAAGGAGCAGGCACCTATTAAAGCATGCCTTGTCACCACCATAGGATTTGGTGGCTTGAAGCAAAGATGAAAACCAACAAGTAGCATATGCCTCTTGCTGGTTATGAGTCATCATCATGCCCTTTGCCCCTAAAAGGAATCTCATGTCTCTTGGCAGCATCCAAGACATGATAATGAGCTAACTTATTGTTTTGCAGGAAAGTATAAAGCCTGAGTACTTAAAAACTTCACCCCAAGTATTACCCAACTTCCTTGATCCACACCTCTTCCATTTTTGATTTTGCAGCCAATTCCACTAAGAGGGGGCCTATTTTCCCCATTTGATCATGTGATAGAATTCTGAGTTTGGTCAACACAATGTGGTGAAAATACAGTCATAAGGCCAATGAAGCCTGCGCTTCAAGAGACACTGTAGGCTCCACTCACAATCACAGAAACCTATTTCTGCTTTGGAACCCTAGCAAATCTTCTGAAGAGAGAGAGAATTATGCAGAAATGAAAATGGTGGTCCTATTTGAGGAAATTCCATATCAGTCAATCCCCAAACAGGTGAGGAACATAGCAAGGGTCATCAAAACTGCCTACTTGACCCCCAGCTAATCATACACCTTGAGGGATCCATACACATCCAGAAGAACCAGGCTACTGATACATACCCTTGTTAGCAACACTCAACCGGCATTGAATTAAACCAGTGAGATCAGAAGTGTCCTGTTACACATCAGTAAATTCTGTGCAATATTCATCATTACTGTTGTGGCTTTTCACGTCTTCTGTGAGAGAAGCATAGAAACTAACCACTCCTGAGTACCCAACATGTATCAGGGATACAACTTCACTACATCATCTAGACCACCTTTTACTTACAAATTTTTATCCCCATTTTACTACTGTGGAAACTGAGGCACAGAGAGAAAGATCAATGACCTCAAGTGGTCCATCAGAGCCGTGGCAGTACAACAGAATGGTCATGACCCATTTGGACCAAGGCTCCAGCTGTGACTATGATCCAGTAACTCACATGCATGACTTCCACACAGTCATTGAAAATCCTCACGTAGGGCTTCAGGATGTTGAAGTGGAAGGCAGGTGTCAACATGCGACGATGGCGGCTCCACTTCTCACCATAACTCAGCAAGAGCCCATCCCCTGGAGGGCAACCACGGGTAGTGGGCAAGGGCAGCAGGTTGACTGGGCCCCCATGGTTTCCACAAGCCCTGTCCACTGCAGACACTCACCCAACCACGGTTTCAGGAAGCCATAGAAGATCATTTCCTTGGGTGCCACAGCAGCTGAAATAAGCAACAACCATCAGGAGCCATGGAGTGGGGTGTGGGATGGAGTTGGGGGTTGAAGGCTCCAGGTAAGAGTCTGTACTACCTGCCCCTCCCCGTTAGCCCAGCATAGCCGGAAGGAATCCAGGGGAGAGGAAACAGTGAATAGAGAGGAGGCAATGGCAGACCAGGCCAGGATGCAGCAAAAGAACAAATATGCAGCCTAACGTATGCACGCCCAAACGTGACTCCTACAAGGAACAGCATGTTCTAGGACATTCTAGCACAGCACAACACTCCACAGAACTTACAGGAAACCGTGTGCACCCCAGCACCATCTGACATCTCCTGATACAGACCTGGGTCATGTGACTGGCACGCATGTCCTGATGTGGGCAAAATATACAAGACCTGCCATGATATGATACATTATCCACTGATATAACCAAACAATGCCTAGCATGAAATCACTGCCCACATGTGGGCTGCAGAGAGGACTGACATAGGATTTATTCGTATCTCAGACATGGCACAGATGTGACCAGACTGGGCCTCAGATTTGACCTGAATGAACCCTAAGATCTACCTCAGTATGATCTCAGTCTCTTCTCCGAAGGATATTGGCCAAAATGAGGCCAGAAGAACAAAAACACAATTTTCAGCAGACAGAGAGACATGAACCACACACGCCTCCCAAAGTCCCTGACTTCAACAGAGCCCCAGACAGGACCATTGTGATAGGATTCCAGGTGTAACCAGGCATAAATTACACAGGTTGTAACCAGGACCCAGAGTTAATGTACAGTGGCAAGATGTGGCCATAGAGCGTATACCACACAGGCAAGCTCCATACGTCATGGCAGGGTCTAGCTAGAGCAAATAGCATATATTTGATAAAGAGGTGGGGATAAGATGCAGACAAATGGGTGCAGGGCTCCACTCATCAGGGGCACACCTCCACTAAGGTGTTCGACAGATGCTGGACATACAGCAGACCGTCCTCTGAACTCTGGATCTGGAAAAGAAACAGAACCCGATGCATGCTGCCCTAGGATACCAGAGAAGAACGTGTAGTGTGGTGACCCACGTGGGGAGTGCTAGGAATTCAGAACCACAGGTTGTCAGCCTCCATGCTGAGCTCCACCTGGGCTCCTTGCCCTCATCTCCATACACAACAATCCAGGCCCCTCAGTTATAGGCACAAAAACACCTCTTCTCTTTATGCACCCCAAACACTACACACCTGGGTTATCGTCCATTCCATTTTCCAGATGAGAAGACTGAATGTGAATGAGGAAGTGACAGATATGCACACAGCCTCCCCAATATCAAGTCACATGCCTGTGACCAGAGGTAGGGTCTGTCTGATTCCCAGCCTGAATTCTTAACCACTAAACTGCTTGGAGTCCCCAAAACAATTGCACTGGGGGTCCCATTCCTGCCAAGACTGGGCAATCAGGATCACAGTGACTAAAAACAAATCTGTCACTAAATCAGGATAGGACATTGAAGTGAATAACGAATCATTGATGGGAACACATGGCAATGAAGAGCTGCTCATGGACCTGAACTTCTGGGACTCTTCATCAGACCAATGGACTTATTTGTATCTCAGACAAGGAAACACTGCCTTGAAAGGAGAATGATGCCAAGAAAGGTAAAACAGAGGAGACAGATTTCTGTGGACATTATTTGACCCCTGGGTTTGACTTGCTTGAAGATCACCCTCCCTGGACTTCACACTAAATAGATTCCCTCTCTGACTTAGAACACACAGTGGTGAATCTCCACCACACACAACCGAAAAAGACTTCAGCAGCCACACTCAAGCACTTGCCCTCAATCACCAAGCATTTTGGTATCAGAGCCATGATTTATGTTAGAAACTGCCCTTCTCCCTGCTCAGCTTGGTCTGCCCAAGAATGGGAAGATCAGGGGGCAATGGAAATGAGCCTGGCTGGGATGGGGTCCCCCATGGAAGTTTCCCAAGTCCTGGAGCAGGAGGACAATGCAGGCAGTGGAGAAGCCACCAGAAGGGGTAGAAGGAATCCACCCACAGAGTTGGATGTCAAGGAAATGAAGCTGAGATCCTCCACCAGCCACAAGCCCTCCTCATGGCTCTGGGCCTGGGGATGGGCAAGGCTGTTGCCAGGAATGGCATGGAGATGTGGATGCTTCTGATGCCCACAGCACCTCCTGTCCCTGCTGGAAAACCTCCCAAGTTGTCACTTCACACAAGGCTCTGGGAGCGCCTTCTCCACGAAGCCTCCTGCTGCCCTGGCAGAGACCACACACGAGGTTGGGAGGGTCTGTCAACATTCATTTCCTTGACATAGGGGTTTTCTCCAGCACAGAGCCCTGGATTGAGCCCTTGTGGAGTTCCAGAAGTGTCCAGAAACCCAGGTGGAGTGGCAGGTGTGACAACAGTGCAGAAAAATGACAGTGAAATAGAGGCTGGGGAGTCCAGGAAAGAAAGGAAGAAGGCAGAGAAAGAAGAGAGAAGGAGGGGTGGGCTGAAGCAGGCAGAGGGCTGGGTCCTCAGGTGTCATGGCACCTACCACCATAAGCTCTGCATGGGTACCTGAGGCATTCAGGACAGATCGGACGATGTCGGGGTGGCACAGAGTGACCACGGGAATGATGGGACCCAGCCATGTCATAAAGCCCTGAGGGTAGGTGCACACCAGCTGTGTCACTTTCTTCAAACCCTGCTCTGTGGGTTGGATCTGAAAGCAAGGCAGGGGTGGTCACCTCCTGGTTGACATCAAGTGTCAGTTTGTCTGGGCTAGGGAATGCCCAGATATCCCATGAAACATGCTTTCTGGGTGTGTCTGTGGGTTGTTTCTAGAAGAGATTAGCATTTGCATCAGTACACTGAGTACAGATCAAGCACCCTCCCCAGTGTGGGTGCAGTGTCCATCCTCTGAGGGTCCAGAGAGGACATAAAGGCAGAGAAAGAGCCAATCACTCTCTTCTGGAGTGAAACATCCATCTTCTTCTGCCTGTGGACATCAGAACTCCAAGTTCTTGGGCCTTTGGACTCAGAAGCTCATACCAACAGTGTCTACCATCAGATTTTTGTGCTTTTGGACTCAGATTGAAGTAAGAATATCACCAGATTCCCTGTTTCTCCGCCTTGCCAATGGTACACAGTGGGACTTCTTGGACCAATTCCCATAATCATCCCTTCTTCTCTCTCTCTTTATATATGTGCTTGTACATAAACACACCCATAAGTCATATACACATACACATATGCATATCTATACACACATATGCATACATTTATGTTTGTGTAATATGTGTAGATGTTTGTATGACAGTGTATAAACAGTAATTCTCTTTGTAATGATGTCTCTGTGACAGACTACATGAAATTGGTCACTTAAGGTGATAATATAGTTGAAGAATTTCTATCATCCAGTATTTTAACTGTATTTTTTCTGTGTTTAAATGCTATTGTGTTACAATTGCCTACAGAACTAGGGACAAGAACAGGCTGCTCAAGTATGTACACCAGGAGCAATGAGCAGCACCACATGGCCTGGGTGTTCTGAAGGCTACAGCATGCAGTTATGTGTAAGGCCACTCCATGATGTAGACGCAAGGACAAAATCGCATCATGTTGAATTTCTCAGAATGGGTTCCCATGATTAAGTAGTGGATGACGGTGTTTCCAGGGGTGTGGTGTGTGTAAGTGTGTGTGTGTCCTTGATGTTCTCATTATCTGGGGAACTTTGACTTAAAAAACTATCCCAAGACCCATAGCAGCTGCTTCCTACAGCCTCTCTGGTGATTCAGCCTCTGCCATGAACATGTCTCTGGTTTTGTAAGGATGTTGGGAATCTGTGCTTCTCCTGTTCTGTCCTTCTCAGGCCATATCCAGGTCCCAACAGTGCATCCAGAGCAGACAGGGAACTTATGTAGTGACTCAGAGATGTCAACCTGGGCTTAAAAGGAACATTTTTTCCTCCCTGGGGAGTAGTTCTAGCCCCGAGGGCAACCTGGGAGGCTATCAAACAGGAAAAGTTTGTGAGTAGCAGTATGACCTTGGAAGTTTTCTCTAAGGTTTATTCCACATCCTTTTATGTCCTGGAAGGTCCATTAGGTCTGCGGTTCCTTCCACGAAGAAGGATGCACACACTGGACACCTCCTAGCCTCAGAGAGCCCAGGAGAGCATAGGTGACCTCTAACTCTCCACCAGGGCTCTCCCACCCATGATTCCCTCCTTCCCATAAAATTCTGGCAGATCATTCTGTGCATTGCTTCAAAAACCTAAGCACATTCCCGTCTACTCTTCCCTTTACCAGAGAACCAATGAGGCATGTTACCCAAAGGGGAAAGCAGGTCTAAGGTCAATGTCTAGTGTAAAAGGTGGGGTAAAGGAAGTCTTCTGAAAATGGGGGCTGAGGGGCCAACTTTTATCCGGGTTGGGCAACTGGGCCCATGGGTTCATCTTAGGAGAGAAGAGAATTGGAAGGAACCCCAGGAGGGAGAAGGGGTATCAATCCATATGAATCTTCTGGCTGAGCAAGTCCATGGGGAAGGTTCTACATTTTGTTAACAACCTGAAGCCCAGAGATGGGCAGACACACACACACACACACACACACACACACACACACACACAATGATCCCAGTAGGGACCAGACCCTGGACAGGACCCCTATAGAGGACTAAAGTCCAACAGCAGAGAAGGTGGGAACACCAGGGGTCCTCACTCTGTGGAGCCCACACGTGAAGCCCCTCACAGGTGCACTGATGTGGCAGTGACTGGCCAGAAATAACTCCAAAGCAGACTATGCCAGGAGGACCAGGAGGTGAGAAAGGCTTGGGTGGCACCTCCTGGAAAGAGTGCATCACAGAGGTGTCAGTGCCACCTTCCACGCGTCCCTGCTGTCCTAGACCCCAGTCCACCCCCTGACACCGAGCTCCCTGAGCCCCATTACTGACCCCACCAGAAGTCCAGACACCCTAGTAGCCCACACACCTGCTGCCACACTCACCATGCTCGAGTGGCCCAAGAACCAGTTCCGTTTAGGGGGCTGTGGAAAACATCTGAGGCGACGACAGTTTTCATAGAAGGCGTAGGTCCAGGTCAGCGTGCGGGCCAGAATCCAGCAGGCCCCAACCAGCAGCAGGAGCTGCCAAGGAGAGGACACCAGAGGCCCCAGTCCCAGCCAGGACAGACTCAGCTGTGTCATCCTGCAGGGAAGATGGGACAGAGGGAGAGCTGCTGAGGCCCAGGAAGGGCACAGGTTCTCTAGGGACACTGGACAGGAGCAGTGCCATGGAGAGGGCAGAAAGGGCTCTGAGAGGGGAGGAAGACCTGGGGCAATCCAGGGAAAGAAGTGGTGAGATGGGAGAAGAGACAGAGGTGGAGGAGGAAGAGGAGAGCAAAGAAGAGAGAGACTGATTAGAGTCCAGGCCGTCCCAAATCACAGATAGGGCACCAGGGGTTGTTTCCTGAAAACCTCCAGTTTCCTAGGTCGCCTGGCTCTCTGAAACTACCCCAGTTCTGCACAGCACCCTCCCCATACCAGGGAAGAACTTTTAGCCCCAACAAACGCACCTTCTTTCAGGAGCAACTTCTCAGTAAGATCTTCTCCTTTTGTCTGGGATTTATTTGTCCCTGGTTGATGACCTGGAGGGACCTGTGGGAGGCTGAGCTGGGCTGGGCTTGAAAAGCCAATCCCAGCAGACCTGCCTGGGCAGGCAGCCAAGGTTCAGGGGTGGAACCAGCAGGGTGCAAAGGGGAAGCACTTCATGGTCACAGACATGGGCACTAGATGCTTAGAACCTGGCACCTCCTACATAAGGTAGGGAACTCGTAGGGGTATGAAAAAAATGAGGACTCATGACAAAATTTATAAGAACCCCACCTGTCCTCCCATGGCCAGGGTACAGCAGGGAAAAGATGAATGAAACAGTCCAGGAGACCAGGTCCAAGAAGAGCCTTCTCCCAGAACACCTCCAGAGCTGCTCTCTAAGCGTGAGCTGGGAGAATTAGGAGGCTCAGACATGGAGAGCTGTGGCCAGCCAGTAGCACAGCCTGGCAAGAGTTCAAGTTGTATTTATAAGTAGCCAGAGGCCTGGGTTGAGACATGATCTCTAGGAGCAGTAATTAAGAATCCAGCCCTGCTGGGGATTACATGGATGAGATTTCAGGGATAAAGAGCCTAGGAAGAAAGAGTTGGGCTCAGTTGGAGAAGAAAGGTAAGAGACAGAAGAGAAGGTATTTGGGACTGTGAGGTGTCTTCTGAGGATGAGGTCCAGGCAAGGGAGGACCAAGCCAAGGGACAAGTGCCTATCCCCTCCCTCCATGCTTTGATTGTGGGCAGTGCTATCCCTCCTAGGCTCAGTCTTCCCATCTGGAAATTGGGATATCAGGTTAGAATATTATAGGGGAACATATGGAGTGAAGGAATGGGACTGGCAATTACAACCTTACCTGCTGTGAGCTGGCACTGTACCCTGCAAAAGACTTTAGGTCAAGTCCTTGTGCTGTATGCTGGGTACACTACATGAAGCATGTATTCTGTGTGCCAGGAGCCCTACATAAATGATTACTGAATGCTACTTGCCCTGCATGAAATATGCCCACTGAGTGCTACCTACATTATATACCCTATGCCTAATGAATGCCACGTGTTGTGCATTGATGTGCCTACTGAATGCTACCTGCACTTCATAGAGCATGCCGACTGTATGCAGAACACACTAGATAAAACATCCCTACTGAACGTCACATGCTCTACTTAAAGGCTGCTTACTGAATTCCCTCTGTTCCCTGAAACCTGCCTAATGTGTGCATATTCCACACAACACGTGTCTGCCTTGTTCCAGATGCTGAGCTGCGTGTCACAATGCCCAAGGTACCCTGCTAACTTCTCAGCTAACTAATGTAGGCCCTCCAGCCAATCTCTGACAGGCTGCTTCCTCCCTACTCATGGAAAAATCATCCTCTTATAAACCCAAAGCCAGTTATAGATGGCAAAAGCTCAGGCAACATGGTGGCTCCAGATGAGAAACACCTGGAGACATTTTAATCACCTGCCTGTACCCCTGCCCCCAACTCAGGAGTTTCCACACAACGGATCCCTTTTTCCCATCCTAGCCCTCCCTGCAACCTGTCCAGAAAATCCTTTTGGAATGGTTCCAGGTGAAGCAGGGCTTCAGGGATTGGGCGCCTAGCAGAGCTGCTGGGAAGGAATGTGGGAAAGGGACAGTCCCCTGACACTGGTAGGATGCTAGGGAGACCCCCCACACCTCCCTCTGTACCTCAACTCAGTGCCAAGGAGATTCTGCTCCTAGAGCAGCATGGTGTGAGCACCCTCCCCAGAACCCCTTACGCAACCCAATGGAAAGACTTCACCTGCCAGCAGGTCCATACCTATCCAGGTCAGGGCACAGGCCAGAGCTTGATCAACCAGACCTAGTCCTGGGTACAGGAGACAGAGGTCCCAGTGGGTGCAGTTGTTGAGCTCACTGGAGACCCATGGATAGTCAGGTATCCTAGAGCTGCATGAGTCACTGACCTCGATTTACTCCTTTAGGTATATTAAGCTTTCCCCCCTTTTATGAATGGGGAATAAAGCTGAAAGACATATATGTGCCTTGCCCAAAGTCATCTGGCTGGTGGAGGCAGGGGAGCTTGGCTTCTTATTGTGCACCATTACCCACCAGGCTGTGCTCCTTTCTGTGTGTAAATGGGAATTGGGTGGTGCCCTCCTCATGATGTTGTGGTAAGAACTGAAAGAGCCAGAGCGTGGCAAAGGCGTTGTACTGTGCTTGGAGCTACAGAGCCATCATCCAACAACCCTGTGATATCACCTCCAGGAGCCCAGTGTTACAAAAGAGTAGCTGGAGATTCAGAGAGGTGGAGTTCCAGCCCCACAGAAATATAGGTAAATAGGAAAGCACAGGTGACTGGAAATTCTGGCACGCAGTAGGGAAAGAAATATCAGGAAAAGAAAAAGCGGTTTACAGCCTAAAGCTCTAAGGTTGAAAGGATAAAGGGAGGGGAATCCTTAATCTCTGGTTCTCCAGAATTTTTTTTTCAGTTGTAAAATAACAAGAAAAATACATACATCCAAAAGCATGCATGTAGCTGTACATTTATTGAGCTCCTAGCATGAGCCGGGGATTTTTCCAGGCACTACAATACCGCAGCAAGCACTCTGCTGTCAGTAAGGTCACATCTTGTGGAGAGAAAAACAATGATTAAAATGAATCAATTACTCAAATAAATCAATGATAAATGATGTTCCAGAGGGAGGGGCCTTAACTTAGGTCAGGGATCAGGGGAGCCTTCCAAGAAGAAGTGACCTTTGAGCAGAGGTATCAAAGCGGATGGAGAGACGCCAAGGTCAGCCAAGTGATGAGGCACTCAGGCTGCTCAAAAAGGCAACTGGATTCTCGTTCCTTTGATATTCATGTGAAGACTACTAATGTGAGGGATCATGCAAGCAATTCTTGGGAAGGCCAAGGTGGGAAGAGGATTCTGACCCCATATTGAAGCCTTGAGCAGAGGTTGAAGTTTCATTAGTCACAACCAAGTTCCAGCAGGACTCGGAAGCCATGGCAAAGTCGCGGTTCCTAACCTTAAACTGGAGCTCCTGATTCCTGGATCAGGTGGCAGAAGAGGAAAGGAAGCTCAGGTGGGAGGGAGCTATCCCTAAGAAAAAACTGTCTGTTCTGGGAATTTTCTGCCTGAGGAAGCAGGAAGAATCCTAATTTTTTTTTGTCTTGGAAGAATGTGTCAGGTGTCAAATTCCACAAGCTTGCCTTATAGAATGTCTGCCACGGATAGGAGCAGACTCGGGAAGACAGAGGCTGGTGCTTCTCTGCAGGGGCCCTTTACTTGCACCCAGGCTGTGGCAAGGGCGTCAGAGCAGCAGTGAGAATGTGCGTGGGTAGCCAGCCTCGTCCAGCACCCACCCACCCGCAAGCCTGTCTTCACCTCTGAACGACGGGTCTCTTACAACTTCACAGAGCTTTGCCAGCGTTCTTTCAGACAAAGGAGGGGTGACATTGGTGTGTGTGTAATTCTCCCATCCCTACCCTTTATAAACTGTTGAGTTTCTGTGTGTACACATTTGTAATGCAGTTTTTAAAAAACTCCAGAAGAATCTGTACATCCCAGCAGAACTGGATGAAGTAAAATGTAAGTAAAGACCATTTTCACACATTTCTGTTGCTTTCCCCCATACCAAGCTGTTGGAATCATAACAATTAAGAAAAATTCAATGTGTCAATATTTATGAGATACAGTTGAAAGATACTGCTTAAGATATTTGAATAAGCTATACTACATGCCATTACAAAAATGTAAGTGTTTAATCCTATTGTCAATTATACCTAAAAATAAGAAGGGGTGATAGGAAGGGAGGAGAAGTGGAAATGTTGGAACTGAGTTAAAGCAAGGTACACTCCAAGCATTTGTCAGTATGTCACTGTATATACTATAGTCATGGATTTAAGCAATGTCCTTCATAGGTAGAAGAATTATGTCAGTGTACTTGGATATTTTAGGAAAAATACAGGACCAAGAAAGAGAGGCAAGGGATCTGGGGAATGGGAGGAGGGAGGTAGGGGGAGTTGGAGGGGGTGATATTGAACAAATCATATTGCTGTATTGTGTGCGTCTATGAATATGTGACAACAAATCCCATCGATATGTACAACTATAATGCACCAATAAAAATCAGAAAAATAAACAATTTTTAAAAGAAAGAAATATTTGGTCCAGTTAGGGAGCATGTTGTTGGTCTGCACAAACACGAGCAGGTTTTCATTTGTGTCTCCAGAAAAACACACCTCCCAGAAATTAGCATGGAGTCTCTTTAGAACAAGCATACCAGCAGCCCAGTGGCTGAAGTTTTAATTTTTCTTTCCTCAGCTGTCAAAGAAACAAGTTCTGGATTCAACTGAACTGAGATAAAGTGTGAGCTCTGTCTCAATAGCTGGGCAAGTTGCTGATGCTCTCTGAGCCCCGTGTCCTCCTTGGTAACAAAGAGAGGTGGACTTATACATTCCAGGTAGTCCATCCCTCAACAATGAACTGCTTGGGCACCTAAACAATACCTAGTCTGATGTTAGGACCAGGGACACAGGATGACAAGGTGCATGAGACTCCTGCCATCAAGGTACATATGTCTGATCAGAGAAGCCAAGAGGTAAAGAGAATAAATCAGAGGATGGAGATAATGAAAGAAATTAGCCAAATGTGAGATGCTATAAAGTGACCAGCAGACTTCTGGCCACAGTGATCGGCGGGGGGGAGCTCCTCAAGTAGTGATCTTTGGAATGAGGAGAAGATAACAGAGTAGACCTAGGAACCAGCCTTCAACCCAACCCCTCCATCACCCAGAAAGGAAACCATGAAAGAACAGCTAACCAGAGATGCGGGTGACAGGATAAGTGGTCTAAAACTCAATATTGGACAGTTTGAGACTTGGAGGGACATGGAGATTGGTTACTGGAGCAGAAAGTAAGGACAGAATTCCTTGATCCTGAAGCAGGGACCAGGAGGAGAGGAAACAGAGAGAGAGAGAGAGAGAGAGAGAGAGAGAGAGAACCCAAATGCTCAGTTCCTCAATAACAGCTGGAAAGAATGGAGATCAGGTTACAGCAGAAAGGAGCAGCAAGGACCACGAAGGTGAGCACACCATTTCACCCGAATTGTGGGCTGAAAGCTGTGCCAGGCAGGGCAGCCATTGTGTCAGATAGCCAGGTTCCCCAGAACAAGGTAAATGCACAGAGCTTCTCCCAGTCTCCAGATAGTAACAAGTAAACCAGAGGCAAAAGCTCTGAAATGGATGTCTCAGTAATCCATCCAGAAGGAAGTTGTAGAGAGATCACTGCTAGCTGAAAGCTACAGGAGTCCCCTCCACTTCACCCCAGACAAGAGTGGGGTGGAGCAGATAGACCCAAGAGCAAAGCACACCCAGGAACTGCTTATCCCAACCCAGCACTCCCCGCAGGCTCCACAGGAGCACAGGAAAGACACCATCACAGTGACATGCACAACCCAGTGAGCTGCACCAGCCAGGACAAAATCTACTTGCTTCAGACATCCCACAAGCAGTCTTCACCCAAGTCCTACAGTAGCAGACAGACACAAAGTGCTTAGACTGTGCTGCTCCCTGGTAGTCCCAGTGGAGGACAGCAAGCACCTGCCATTCACAACCAAGGGCCTAGGAGCTCAGACACAGGCAGGCCAACTGACACTCTAGCCAGTCACAGGGCAGGCACCCTGGTGATTGACAACAGCCAGCATGGAGGCCTCTGTCACAGATCTCCCACAGCGAGCCCACCACTGCTGGTCCCACACTTGCAGACAGCCACCAAGTTCTATGCCACTTTGAGGAAGGCAGGGGAGCAAGTATGCAGGGCCACAGAAGTGAGACAGCTCTGAACCCTGCATTCTGTACCCCACACCCAACAGACACAGTCAATAGATGCAGCACAGTACCCTCCAAGCTTGCAGAGTCAGGCCCTGGGCTGAAAAAGTGCTGAGAAATCCACAGCAACCTGCAAGTAGCTCCTGTGCCCCAGCACCTCTAGGAGGATCCATAGCTGAGTCCCAGAGGTACCAGTTAACTCAATTCTCATTCAGACATATGGACCCACAGAAGGCATTTCTGAGGATAACCCCCAGCAGCCAGCAGA
>PVKS010045599.1:0-13715 GCA_004027875.1 Aplodontia rufa
AAATAAATAAAATAAAATATCTCTTCCACAAGGAAAAAAAAAAAAAAAAGAATTATCTTATGGAGATTCTCTAACTCCTTTCTACTCCCTTTGATAAAAATTCTAGGCTCCTGTAAGTTTTCTAACCTCCCATTTATATATATATATTTTTTCAAGGTATGTTATGTATGGAATATTTTCTATTTTGTCCAAACATTGTTTGTACTTTACTGTTATGCCCCCTAATTGTTTTTATTTCACCTACTGAACAAGGTGTTCTAACATCTTATCCATAAAGTGAGGTATTGCAAATAATACAATAGCAATGGCCACATATTTATTAGGAATAATTATGGCACTGAAAGGAAATTATCACTATGAAGACTCTAATCATATAATAAAGGTGTTTTTTAATTTAAACATCCATGTTATAGAGCTATAGCAAAAAAACTATGGATGTTGCTGAGGAAAGTCATGAAATGTTCTCAGTTCTCATGGTTGGGTCATATCAAGGAAATGTTAACTCATGAATAGACTGAAAAATGAGAATTAAAACAATGAGTTGATGATAAAGAGATATTTGTTAACATAACTAATTCTGAAGATACACTTTGAAAAGGGAAATGGGCTGCTACATAGCCAAGTAAATCACACTCATTTGAAGGAATCTATATGGGATGTAGGATATGCATCAACAGTGACATTGCATAGTAATTACTAACGAAACTTTCGCTTGAACATTCATTGAATGGTCTTTTTTTTTTAATTTAACCTGATTTCCCCAAAGGATACACACACTACATGGAAGCAGAGAACCACACGGTTTTGTCACAATTCTTCCTCCTGGGCCTCTCAGAGCGTCCTGAATTGCAGATCTTCCTCTTTGGACTGTTTCTGTCCATGTACCTGCTCACAGTGCTTGGGAACCTGTTTATCATCATAGCCATTTCCTCTGACTCCCAACTCCATACTCCAATGTATTTCTTCCTCTCTAACCTGTCCTTCATCGACATTGGCTTCATCTCCTCCACAGTCCCAAAGATGCTGGTGAATATCCAGGCACAAAGAAAAGATATCTCCTACCTAGAGTGCCTGACTCAGGCATACATTTTTAATACTTATGTTGGAGTGGATAATTTTCTACTCACAGTGATGGCCTTTGACCGCTTTGTGGCCATTTGCCACCCCCTGACCTACACAGTCATCATGAATCCCCGGTTCTGTGTCCTCCTAGTTCTGATGTCATGGGTCATCATGTTCTGGGTCTCCCTGATTCATATTCTGCTGATGAAAAGGCTCACCTTCATTGTAGGTACTGAAATTTCACATTTTTTCTGTGAACTGGCTCAGCTTCTCAAGGTGGCCAGCTCTGACACCCTCATCAATAATATCTTTCTGTACATTGCAACTGCCATGCTGGGTGTGATTCCTATGACTGGGATCTTCTTTTCTTACTCTCTGATTGTCAACTCCTTGTTGAGTATGTCCTCTTCTGTCAGCAAGTATAAAGCATTTTCCACCTGTGGGTCTCACCTCTGTGTGGTTTTCTTGTTCTATGGATCAGGCCTTGGGGTTTACCTCAGTTCTGCTGTGACTCCATCTTCCCAGGAAAGCATGATTGCCTCAGTGATGTACACTGTTGTCACCCCTATGCTGAACCCCTTCATCTACAGCCTGAGGAACAAGGATGTGAAGGATGCCCTGGCAAGACTCCTTAGCAGAGCAGCCTCTTGTCCTTCATGGATAACTGACCTCAGAACCAAGGAGATGTTGAGGCCTATAAAGCAAATATTCTGAATTTCAACTAAATCCTTTTTTTCTACTAAAGGACATGTGTGATTTCCTGTCTTGCCAAAGTACCCAGCACTTTGCAGTTATGAATATTCTACAAAATAATCAAAATGATCCCTCAGTAATTTCTTAATAAGTGTTTTTTTATTTCTTTTTTTTATTAGAAGAATATAGAAATACAGTTGAGGGGGAAACATTATCAAAACATTAGCAATCAATGGATATAAACTTTGTTATCGAGGGGAAAAACCAGATCATGGATAACCACCTTGAAATTTACCTATTGCAGTTTCCCCCAGAAGATCTCATGCGTTAAATGGGTAGTTTGTGGAAGAATGACATCGGCTTCTGGGATGGTTCCCCCATCTTCCCAATCTCCAGACTCCTATGAGTTCTTCATATACCCTCCCCCTCCCCCTCCCTACACCTCCAAGTATCCTATAGAGCCATCCCCCTAATGCTCTGAGAGTCATTCAATTTGCAGTTTTGTTAGGTTAGCCGTCTGACATACTGCTTCCCCATATATGCTAGCATCAACAGATGAGAACTTGCATATGGGCCATAGCATTCCATATTTTGATAAGTTTTCTTATGGGCATTACTTTGATTTTAAACTTTATGTAAAAAAATTATTTCATGCTGACACTCTTCCTGAAATGTTAATTTTTTACCTTGGTTATTTTTTGTTTTCTCTGCGTGAAAATGCTTTCCATATCATTACTAGTCTGATCGTTTTATATATATATATGATTTTAAGCTTGAAATCTTTGGTTTAAAATATTTTCCCTCTTTCACATATTTCTTCTCAAAGGAAGAAACAGGTTGTGTATACAATCTCCTGGCCTGACCTGCGTCCATGCTTTGCTGTCCCACTCAGTAAGAGCAGTGATGTCATTTTCAATCTGTAAGCTGTAGACAACATTTTAATGAAGGTTCTTTTATATGAATCGTATTAATATGATCATCCTATGGTAACTCTTTTTTTGTGATCTTTCCTTATTTTGTCCTCTTCCTTCTTTCCTTCCTTTCATTTTTGCCTGCCTGTCTGCCTGACTGCCTGCCTGCCTGACTGCCTGCTTTCCTTCCTTCCTTCCTCCCTCTGTTCCTTATTTTCCTCTTGTCTTTTGGCTGACTATTGATAAACATTAGCTTGTTTCCTTCCTTTTTATGGCTGAGAAATGTTCTACTGTATCTGTACATATTAGATGCTTATTCATGTATTCATTGATGGACAATTGAGTAATTTTCATTTTTGGCTGTTGTGAATAGTGCTACTGTGTAAATGCATGCACATTTATTCGTTTGAATTCAATCATGCACCTTATAAATGATGCTTCAGTCCATGGAGGACTATGTATATATGATGGTCCACAAGACTGTGATATCTACCCACACTAAAGCCATCTTAGTGTGTTGAAATACAATATATATTGTTCACACAGTGATGAAGTCAGCTAGCAATACAGTTTTCAGAACCTAGTCTCATCACTGCACACTGCATAGTTAAATTTTTTCTACTGATTTTTGTGAGACTGCTGGGGCTTATAGTAATTGCTCATTTAAATATTGAGGAATAGTCAAGATGCTTAATACTGTATTTGGTATTTTTTGAATTTCTTTGTGTGAATTTTCTGGTATCATTCACGCTTGCCAATTTTATAAACATATAGTTCATTTGACTCTGAAGTAGTATCTCCTTTTGCTTTTGATTTACATCCCCCAGAACTAATTGAACATCTTTCCAGGTGCTTGTTGGCCATTGTATGTTCTGTGAGAAAGGTCTTACCAGGTCAGTGCTCACCTGGTAATTCACTTTTGTTTTTGACCTGAGCAAGTTCATTATGTTATCTAGATTCTGCATGATTTATTTCCATATTTATGAAGTGCAGATTCACAATTATTATCTGTATTCATCCTGGTTACAATAGATCTCTTGAAGTTATTCCAAACAGGATATTTTAGGTCTTTGGTTAAATTATATTTAATCCCCATTCTACAGTTTGAGCATAACCATTTACTCTATGTCAATGAGTTCTGTTTTGAACTTTTTTTTCACTTATAGATAAACACAATACTATTTTATTTGTTTATTTTTATGTGATCTAAGAATCAAACCCAGTGCCTCACACATGCTAGGCAAGCGTTACACCACTCAGACACAGCCCCTGCACAAGTTCTATGTTTTCTAATCCCCATGTAAGTGAGCTATGGTGTTTATCTGCCTATGCCTTACTCATATTACTTAATATAATGCTATATAGGTTCATCCATGTTGAGCCAAATGCTATAACTGTCTCATTTTTAAAGTGTGAACAGTGAGACATTATGGGTATATGCAAATTTTTAAAAGAAAGAGAGTTAGAGAGAGACAGAGAAAGAGAGAGAGGAGTCAATTTTTCAAAAAAAAATTTGTCTGGTCTTTGTGTTTCCTCCATTTATTTGTGTATGTGTTGCTGGGGATCGCACCTGAGTCCTTACAGATACCGTGCAAGTGCTCTACTACTTAGCCACCTCTCCAGCCCCTATGCCACATGTCTGTATCTACTAATTTGATATTAACACACTTCAGGATTCTCTACCTCTATTTTTGTGAATAATTCCATCATGATAATGGGATTGTACATGTATCTCAGCATGCTGAGTTCATGTGTTTTGGATAGACATGCAGTAACAGGTTTGTTGAATCTTACCATAACTCTTTTTAAATTTCTTTGAAAATTTTGCATACTGTTTTCCCATATTATTATGCTAATTTACATTTCTTAGAATACCACTTAACGGTCACTTTCTGAATACACTCACCAGGTTGTGCTATGTTCCTTTATTTATTTATTTATTTATTTTTAGAAAGAAAAAGGGAGAGTGTGAGATAGCAGGAAAGAGAGAATCAACTTTTTTTCCATTTGGCCTTGGTTTCCTTGACACTTAGTTGTGTATGTGGTGCTGGGATATGAATCCAGATCCTCGTGCAAAACAGTCAAGCACTTCAGCCACTGAACCACCACTCCAGCCACATATTCTTTGTCTTTGATAATCTCCCCTCTCTTGGGTATGATATGATATTTTAAACATCCTTACCTGCATTATTCTGATGTCTGGTGATCTAAAACATTTTCCACATATTAGTATGCTATTTGTACATCTTCTTTTGAGAAAGGACTATTCAGTGATTGTATCTTCACTATTGAATTGTTTTAATTTCTGTAGTTTTTGTGGATATTGACCTCTATCCAAGCTACATTTTCCAGATATATTCTTCAGTTCTTTAGGCTATCTCCTCACTGTATATCCTTTATTTTGTGGTGTGGAAGCTGTAGGTTCGAGAGAAACTAATTTTTCCATTTTTGCTGTTTTGTTTATACTTGGATATATAGCCAAGGAATCACCGACCAAACCATGTCATGGACTTTTCTTCTACATTTTCTTCTAGTTGTTTTATCATTTCAGACTTTGAAGTATTCCACTTATTCTTAATGATTATTATGTGTGAGATGGGAAAGATAGCATAAATTCATTTTTTTGTATGAGTAGGTCCAGTTCTATTAATAACTTTATCTGAAGATAATATCTTTTTCCCATAAGATGTTCTTGCCATCTTCATTTTCATCAAAAAACAGTTGACAATGAATTGGTTTATGAATTTGTGGATTTGTTCTTGGGCTCTCTGTGTTGTTAAAGTCTACCTGCATTCATCTGATACCTCTGTTATTCTATATTTCCTCTATCAAGTATTTTCATATGTAAAATTATTTAATTTGGTGAAGACCAACATGTCTACTTTTTTTTGCATTTTATGCTCATGTGTTGTGGCTATCATTTCAAGAACACAAAGTAAGACACCTGGTGAGTGCTTTCCAAGAGTATTATGGTTTTAGTCATTATTTCAAAACTATTGATAATTTTGGAGTTATGTTTGTACGTGGTGTAAGCTAGAATCCACTTTCTTCTTTTGTGTTGAGTTTGTTCTTGAAAGGTCCATTTGAGTATCTGTGAAATGCACTATTAATAATAAATGCCTAACCATGAAATGTGGTATTCTGATGTTGTGTCTATATAAATGGCATTACATTGACTGAGACTTATTGTTAAAGTTTCTATTTTTAATCTAGTGCTTATTCTTAAGGTAAGTCCTTCCAAAATCCTGATCCCTATGCATAAAGAATGGACTCTCATGGGATACTGTACATGTTGTTGGTTATATTTCCTGCAAAGGAGACTCTGAGAATAGGACAGACTCGAAAGCATTAGTGGTGGTAATCTCTTCAATAACCATTGAATGTCCTGGTTCCAAATTTATACATGCTTTCCAAGCTAACCTTCAAGTTTTAAATGTATTTTCTCTCTGCTCTCTGCTCACAATTATCATAGTCAACCTGACTATCAGCTGCCAGCAAAATCCATGCCACCACCTGAATGCTCTGTTACATTAAAATTTCCTCTGCCAGATTAATTTTTCTATCACTTATAAATTAAACCTCACAGAAAATTTCAAAGTATAGAAAATTGTAGATAAGTTATTTGACAAAATGTAATACAGGTCCAATTTCCAACAGAGTCCATATTCCTGTTTGAAACTTCCTGATCTCTGTACTGTCCATGTGCCTATCAGCACTCTGTTCTTCTGAGCTGCCATAAGAATTGCCCAATAAGCTCTGCTTACAACATCCTAAGGCTTCTTCTGCCTACAATTCCAAACTCTTCCAAATTACTCCTGCAAATCAGTTCCAAAAGTTTCTGAACCACATGGTACTATTACTCATAGCGATGACACTTCTTAGTACCAATTTCTGCATGGGTCAGCTTTTTATCACTGCGACAAAGAAATGTCTGAAAAGAACAATTTGGAGGAGGAAAAGTTTATTTGAGGCAACTGGTTTCAGAGGTTCAGTCTGACTTTCCAAGTCCACTGCTCTGGGTATGAAGTTAGGCAAAGCATCATAGTGGAAACCACCCACCAGAAAAGTTGACACATGCAGAAAAATTTCATTAATGAAGGTATCAGAGAATGTCACCTTGAGATGCTGAAGCAGTTCACAGAAGAAATGAATGAATTCAGCACCAATGGAGTTCAGTCAATTCAACAGCAGAATATGAATCAGGGAGACCCAGAACATGATGATCCAAGTAATCAGAACAAGGAGGAAACAGAGCTGAGGATTCATGATGAATGTGTAGTTCAGGGGGTGGCTGATGGCCCCAAAGTGGTCATAGACCTTGACAGTGAATAGGAAAGTACCCACTCCACCATTATTATTAAAAAACAAATCTACCTGAGATATGCACTGTAAGTAGGAGATGACTTTATTTCTGTGCCTAGATGTTCACCAGCATTTTGTGACTGTGGTAGAAATGCAGTAGCAAGGACAGGTTGGACAGGAAGAAGCACATGGATACCTTTAGGTGGTAATCTGAGGAGGTTATCAGGACTATGGGCATGTTCCCAAGCACTGTGACCAGGTACATGGACAGGATCAACTCAAGGAGAACAGGCTTCAATTCAGGATCCTCTGATTGGCCAAGGAGGAGGAATTTTGACAAGGCTGTGTGTTTCTATGAAGCTGATGTATCTTCTGGGGAAAGTTGTCAAAGCCCACACTCAAAAAAGACGCAAGTAGGAGCTCATAAGTCCTCACTGCACATCATTCTCAGATAGATGAGCTTCACCCTGCTTGAGTCCTAATGATGACTATGATTACTCAACTAAATGTCAGCCCATTTCTCTCTTATAACATATGATCATTCAACCACATTTTAAATTATAAAGTCCCTCCCCACTCTCTTTTCTCTGTCTTTATCAGTAACTCACTAACTTTAATTTTTTAATCTTATGACATTAGCTAACATATTCTGGATATGACCCATACTGAGGAATTAAGGGTATTTTGTGTCCTTTCTTAAGCAACTTCCATTCTTCTGTGTGGAAAAAAATGTAATGAACTTTCTTCACAAATCCAAAACAAAGGCATAATCTATATAATTAGTAAATGAGGAATGGCTTAATTAGTAAATGAGGAATGGCTTGATAAGATATTTCTTTACAGAAGACAAATTGCCAACTAGCACACAAAAATCTGTCCCAAGAACCTCTTTTTAATATAATCTTTGAAGTTTTTAGATATAATTTCAAATTCACAATATTATGGAACAAATGGAGTCCTTCTAAAATTTTCCCATTTTTATTTTTCATGTTTATGAGTTTGTCTATTAAATATCTTTTGAAGTTGACAGATAAAATTATAGGTATATATCATATACAATGCATCTAGAATAGTTTGAAATGGTTAATTCTTTAAAATATTAACATGCATCACCCAAAAAAATACATTACCTCATTACTCATCAATTTTATGGTAAGAATACTTCAAATCAGGACATTTTTCAAGAATATCATGTAGTCACCATGGTGTAGAGTAGGTCTCTTGAACTTATTCCTCATATGTAAAAATTTGTACCCTTTGACAGACAGCTCCTTCAATCACCAATCTACTTTCCACCCTGTCACCATGATTCCACCTTCTATTTCTTTAAGATGAGGTTTTTAAAATCCCACAGTTAGTGGTCATGTTCTATTTGCCTTGTTTTGCCTGGGTTATTCCAGTTAATGTAATGTTCTCCTGGTAAACCCTCCATGAGGATCTAAATGATAGTGTTTATTTCTTTCTTTGCCCAAAATGTTTCATTTTGTATATTTATCACATTGTCTCTGGTGTATACTGGGGATTGATCCCAGGGACACTTTACCACTGAGCTATATCCCCAGTCCTTTGCCTTTTTTTATCTATTTTCTATTTTTTAGTCAGGTTCCCATTGAATTGCTGAGGGTCTTGCTAATTTTATGAGGTTGTCCCTGATCTTGTGAACCACTTGCCTTAGCATCCTGAATGGAATTACAAGCATGTACCACTGTGTCTGGCTGTTTACAACATATTTTTTTTATGGGCTCATCTACTGATGCACAGATAAGTTCTTTTCACATCTTGGCTATTGTGAATAGCTATGCAAAACATGGGGAAGTAAATATCTTCCCAAAATACTCTTAGATGTGATCTTTTGGGATGTAATGCTAGACATAAGAACTTTGGCTTGGTGATGGTAGGAACAAAAGCAAGTCAGGGAAGTTTATATACAGGTGAGGATTTTATCAGGTCTTTAACTGGAGAAGGGAGATGCAGCACTGATGGTGGGTATTAGCTGGCTCTGGGGACAAAGTAGTAAGTTAGCTTTATCCACATGCATCAGGGACTCTAAGGTTTAGGAGTGTCAATTGAGGTTAGGTGCATTTCAAACGTGTTTTTCTTTTCCTGGGAGGGCAAGATTAGCCCAACTGATCACCCTGAGTGTGACATGTAGATATTCATATCAAGGCCATATCCTGTCAAATACCTCTACCTTGAGATTAGAATGGGTTTCTGTAGCTACAAAGAGAACTTACAAGTGGGAAAAGGGAAAAAGGGATAAAATCATGGCAAGTAGTAAGTTGAAAGGCACAACGGATTTGCTATTTTGATGGCTCCTGAGCAGTTTTCCTGTTGTCTCTGCTTGGACAGCTAAAAGGAGAGTAACCTGCCTTTAATGATATACCTCATTTTTTGATAACCATGAGACATTTGATAGAGAGTTAGGAATTAGAAAATAGCACATATCATTTTTTTTTGTAGGCATGGAACCCAGGGACCTTAACCACTGAGCCACATCCTTGGAACATTTTATTTATTTATTTATTTTATGACAGGGTCTCACTAAGTTACTCAGAGACTTTCTAAGATTCTGAGACTTACTTTGAACTTGGGATCCTTCTGCCTCAGCCTCCCAAGTTGCTGGTATTACAGATGTGTGCCACCATGACTGGCACATGGCATGGTCTTATTAGTGCACAAGTCATGAGCTATGATGGAGATAGAAAACAATATGTCATGCTTTCAATAATTAATCAGCTGAGAGCAGAGGGCCAGGAGAGCATCATTTGCCTTTTGTTCTGGTGGTGGTATCTGAGGGTCTCTTTCCCCATCAGAATTTCTACCCCTGTAATCTTAAAGGATGCTGCTTTTCATGGCACCACTGATTGTCTCAAAAGAATACTCAGTAATGAGATATCTGCTTCACAAGATAGTGCTATTTTTAGTTCATAAACATTTCTATGAATTGTACAATTATATTTCTATAATTGTACATAATATTTCAGATAAACTGACAATCATACATGCATGGAATATAATTTGCTTTACTTCAGTTACAGAACTTCCCCTTTTCCCTCTCACTCCCTGTTCCTATTCTTCTACTGGCTTTTTAATTATTTATATTTTTAATTAGAGGATTTTTAGATATACATAAAGGTGAAATTCATGGTGGTATATTCACATATACATCTGAGCATAGTTTGGTCAATTTCTTTCCACTGTTCTTTCCTTTTCTGGTTCCTCCTACTTCCCCCTTAATCACCCTCCTCTGCTCCACTGATCTCTCTTTGGTTTCCAAGGGATCTCTCCTGCACTTTACCCCATTATTTTGATCTAGCTTCCTTAGGGACCTTCTTATTGTTATCTGTGCTGCTGGTTCCAATCTATATTCTGACCAACACTGTTCAACACTACCCCTCCTCCACACATCCCTATGAATTCTGATATTCTGTCTTGTATTTTAGCCATTCTAACAGAGGTTAGTTAATATCTCACATGAGGGTGGTGTCTTGCTGGTGGATGCCCTGTACCCAGGCCTCCCCATGATTAACTGTCACAGAGGTTTGTATCAGGCACAGTATTAGGGTTTAAGGCAGAATACCCTGTTTACTTCTGCCTCCTTTCCCAAGGTGACAATGCCTCTTGGTGTCCTGCACTGCTAAGGGTTCCTTAATGATGATAAAGCTGTCTTTTCTCCTCCTCCCATCTTTTACTATGCTTTATAGTTAACAGGTACTGTGGTTTAACTTGATTTTTATGGGGTTTTTCTGTCTTGATAATTACTAGAATTGTAAAATTTGCACAACTACTCCACCCACAATTTTATTGCAAACACATGCACCATGGCTATTCCTGTAACATGTCCAATTCTCCAAATCTGTTTCCCAAGGAATACTGGCATCAACAACACACAGTGTATTCCAAAGAGTTTATTCATCACACATAGGGCTTAGGCTTTGAGAAGAACTTTCTTATGCACTAAAATGAGAAGTGAAAGATCATGAGT
Organism: Aplodontia rufa; assembly: GCA_004027875.1. NCBI lineage: Eukaryota > Metazoa > Chordata > Mammalia > Rodentia > Aplodontiidae > Aplodontia > Aplodontia rufa. The sequence goes on from PVKS010045599.1 coordinate 10,954, forward strand.
AGTGCTTAGTCAGTCATAATCAAAACTTTCTTTTCTGGTCCTGCATTAAACTAAATTTCTCTCCTTATAAAGGCATTTAGGCAGACAAAACTCTAGGCCAGTACTTCTCACTACACAGTGGGCATTATTAATACCATGAATCACAAATATAGCTAGTGAAAATTCCAGGAACAACCTTTACACAAGGAATGGAGGTGCATGCTTGTCTTATGTCACACATAAACACTAACTCAGAAATGCATGAAGAGTTTAAATACAATGGCTAAAATCATTAAACTCTTGGAGGAAAGCTGAGAATAAAATCATTATTTTGGATCCATGAAATGATATCAAAAATAGATTAGGAACAAAAATAAAAATTCGATGCATTACCGTTTCAAGGAAGGGTTGGGATGGATCTCGCAACCCAACAGCTTAGTCCTTAAGGCAGAAGACAGGAAAAAGAACCACAGAACCTGTATCACTCCCACAAAAGGCTCACCTGATAAATAAGAGAGAAGAATCTCTTCAAACATGAGAAATCAAACTTGAAGAGGTTCACAACAATCCCAAAACTCCCCTAGAAAGGGGGCTATGGCCAGGGACTGGGATGAAAATATAGAATAACATATAAATGAGCTGACAACAAAAAGGATCATCGACTTAAAAGAAGAGATAATGAAGGGAATAATGAGAAAATCCAAGATTTGAAAGATTCGATCATTACAGTAATAGATTCTCTCAAAAAGGAAGTTACAGGCCTCAAATCTGTAGTCAATGACATGAAAGGGACCATGCAAGAATTTAATAATAGAATAACTTCAGTAGAAAATAGAACCTCTGCAAATGAAGAAAGAACTTCCGAAAATGAAGACAGGTTGACCAAGCTAGAGCTCACAGATACCAAAAAAGAAAAACAATTGAGACAGCACGACCAGTATTTCAAGAATGTCTGGGATGAAATGAAGAGAAACAATCTGAGAGTAATTGGAATACAGGAAGAAACTGAGACACACACCAATGGAATGAGGAATACTCTCAAAGAGATCGTGAAAGAAAAATTTTCCCACATAAAAGTAGAATTTGACATGCTCATCCAGGAAGCTTACAGGACACCCAATAGGCCTAATCAAAAGAGAAACTCACCAAGACACATCATATTAAAAATGTACAACAGGGACACCAAGGAAACTATATTAAAGGCAGCAAGGGAGAAACGCCAAATCACACTCAGAGGCAAGCCAATAAGAATGGTCTGTGACTTTTCAACCCAGACACTGGAAGCAAGAAGGTCTTGGAATAATATCTTTCAACGTCTAAATGACCACAACATGCAGCCTAGAATTCTATACCCAGCAAAGCTCAGCTTCAAATTTGATGGAGAAATAAAAACTTTCCATGATAAAACACAACTGGCAGAATTTGTCAACAGAAAAACTTTCTACAAAGAATTCTCAAGGAAATACTCCAGACAGAAGAACAAGCACTAGATACCCATAATCCACAATCTGAAGAAATTCAGTGAAAGTATCACCCAGCAAGAACTAACCAAGGCAACCACAGAAATAGCTAAGTCAGACCCAATGCTACCAAACAACTGCACACTTCTATCTTTTTTTTTTTAAACAACTTTATTGAGTTTTTCACATGGCTTTAGTTGCTCCAACACTTAGTTGTGTACCTGGTGCTGGGGTTTAAACCCGGGTCCTCGTGCTTGCCAGGCAAGTGCCGAAACTGCTGAGCCACCACTCCAGCCCCCACACTTCTATCTTAACACTGAATGTGAATGGTCTAAATGCACCACTCAAAAGACACAGACTTGCAGACTGGATCAAAAAACATAATCCAACCATATGCTGCTTACAAGAAACTCACCTAATAGGCAAAGACATCCACAGATTAAGGGTGAAAGGATGGAAAAAAAACTACCATGCTCATGGCCAAAGAAAACAAGCCGGTGTCACTATACTTATATCTGACAAAGTAAATTTCAATCATAAATCAATCAAAAGAGATAAACAAGGCCACTACTTAATACTAAAAGGAACCCTTCAACAGGAAGAAATAACCATAGTTAATATTTACTCTCCAAACAACAGTGCACCCAACTACGTGAATAAATTACTTCACGACATCAAACCTCTTGTGGATCACAACACAATAATACTGGGAGACTTCAACACTCCGCTGTCACCATTAGACAGATCATCAAAACAAAAAAATCAATAAAGAAATCACCAGCCTGAATAACTCCATAAACCAAATGGACTTAACAGACATATATAGAATTTTCCATCCTAAGTTAGCAGAATACACCTTCTTCTCTGCAGCGCATGGATCCTTTTCCAAAATAGATCATATTCTGGTTCATAAAGATAATCTCAGCAAATATAGGAAAGTAGACATCATCCCGTGTGTCCTTTCAGACCACAACGCTATGACCCTAGCAATCAACAGCAATAATCATAACAGAAAACACACATATTCTTGGAGATTGAATAATACCCTATTAAATGAAGAATGGATCCAAGAACACATGAAAGAAGTAATCCAAAAATTCTTGGAAGAGAATGAAAATGAAGACACAACATATCAAAACCTCTGGGACAGCATGAAAGCTTTCCTAAGGGGAAAATTCATAGCATTGAGTGCCCACATTAAAAATGAAGAGAGATCCCAAATAAATAAGCTTACACTTCATCTCAAAGCCCTCCAAAAGGAAGAACAATCTAACCCCAAAGCCAGCAGAAGACAGGAAATAATCAAGATCAGAGCTGAAATCA
>PVKS010045600.1:0-13706 GCA_004027875.1 Aplodontia rufa
AACATTAGCAATCAATGGATATAAACTTTGTTATCGAGGGGAAAAACCAGATCATGTATAACCACCTTGGAATTTACCTATTGCAGTTTCCCCCAGAAGAACTCATGCGTTAAATGGGTAGTTCGTGGAAGAATGACATCGGCTTCTGGGATGGTTCCCCCATCTTCCCAATCTCCAGACTCCTATGAGTTCTTCATATACCCTCCCCCCACCCCCTCCCTACACCTCCAAGTATCCTGGAGAGCCATCCCCCTAATGCTCTGAAAGTCATTCAATTTGCAGTAGTCTCATGACCTGGGTTCTTAAAGAACCAAAGTGTGCTTTAACTCTTGTTTTAAAATGCAGACCACTGGAGTAGGTCTCATCACACTAATTACTTTAACTTCAAAAATACAGAAAAAGTATTTTAAAAACAGCTTTGAGAGTTACTAGTGCTGGCCTTTAGAGCCAAAACAACTATTCAAAATGCATAGCTAGCCAATATTAATTACTTACAAGGCTGGGGCTACAGCTCAGTGGTAGAATGCTTGCTAGCATGCACAAAGCCCTGGGTCCAACTCTCAGCAACACTCCCCATCTCCCCTCAAAAAGACTTTTTATACTTTTCCTTTTTGAAAAACTTAAACTCTAAAAAAAACAAAACAAAAAAAAAACAAAAAAAAAACTTATAATTGCTTACCAAATGTTATTTTATTTCATATGCTCTCATATCCTACCTCTATAAAATGACAACGCAATACATACTTTCACTCACTTAAGTCTCTGAGCTTCCCACATGTCTTTCATCCACAAATTTATCATTCTTAACAGTTAACCCATGATCAAAAGTAGCAACAATCTTTGAGGTCACTATCAGTGTGGTGGCTCCAACATACCTAAGTTCATCCATCTCCCTCTTTTTTTTCATTTCTTCTTTTTCTTTTCTTTTCATTTCCTGAATTTGGGCTTTTTTCTCATTCCTCTCTTCACGATCTCTGCCTTCCTTCTCTGCTGCTAGGTCTGGGAACCGCTCCAACTTGGTCTTTTCTAATCGGTTCAGGATCTCATTCACTTTTTTCTCCACTGTCATGATTTTTACCTGTGAGAGAAAGAGGGGAAAAGCACTGATTCTTTATTTCTGGTTCATTCTCCCAGAAGAGGGGTGAGGCTTTCCAGGGGTTTAGCAACCCAGTTTAACCCCCTTAGGAAACATACATCATGCTCAGCCCTCAACAACAGTGGTGTCGGACGGAAAAGGTGGGTATCCACTCCGCGTCAGGGTGCGCGTCCTGCAGTGGTGCCAAACACTTACATCCTTCTGCCTGTGAAAGCCTATCTGCCCCACATCCATGTCAGCTGTTTTCTTCAGGTTAGACCACGGCGTATATACCACATTAACGCTGTTCATCTTGCAGCCTGCCAAGAGAGACTGTCTTCAACACGCAGGCAGGATGAGACTGAGCAATGCGCCCCTTTACCCACTGCCATCTGCCATCATCCATCCCAGGAAATGGCTCAGGATGAACAAGACTTCCATTGTTTCAAACCACAAAATGCTTTTAAAAACTACCCACAAGAGGCAAATGGTATTAAACAAAACACAAACAAAAGTAAACAAAGTTTCATGGATTAGCTTCAAGGACTGCAGAGAACTTCCTAAAATAGATAGTGAAATTTAACATGTGATTTTTCTCAAGAGAAAAGGACCTAAGTAAGTTTCCTCAAACTTGAGGAAACTTGAGCCCTTGAGCCAGTAAAGGTTAAGCAGCAATACAAAGGCATAGCCTGGGATTCCAGAGACTAGTTGTGCCGCTTTGGGAAAGTTCCCATGGCTCTCTGAATCTCATCTGAAAATCCTACCGCCCCCTCCACCACAGGGTGCCCTGCACCCCAGCAGATCTGCAACACAGGTGATTCTCTGGTCTCTTGCTTTCCATCATCCTTTCACATCAGATGGCTACAGACGTTGGTGTTTAAATCCCTGCATACACAGAGAAAGCTGGTGAACACCAACTTAATAACTGGTCAAAGTTAACCACCAAAAAATGGGGCAAAATGACAGTATGTTTTGCTTCACTGGAATGTGCAGAACTTCACCTATGTGTTATTTCTACTCAAAAATACATGCTGATTCTAATAAGAGGATGCATCTGACAAACCCGGACTCTGGGATACTGTGTAACTGATTTCTACTCTTTAAAGTCAAAGTCTTGATAGATAAAGAGGTATCTCCAGATTAAGGCAGATCAAAGAGCTAAGAATTAAATACACCACATGATCCTGTAACAGGGTTAAAAAAAAAAAGGATATAAAGAGAAAGTAGTAGAACAACGAACAAAACTTAAATGTGGACTACATATCAGATAGCAGTAATTTTTTTTCAGTACTAGAGACTGAATCCAGCACCTTGTGTATACTAGGTAAGTGCTCTACCATTAAGCCATACTCCCAGCCCTTTTTATTTTATTTTGAAGGGTCTTATTTAAATTGCCCAAGCTGGTCTTGAACTTGCGATTCTCCTGCCTTAGCCTCCTGAATAACTGGGATTACAGGCATGCAACACTTCACTCTGCCAGATAACCGTATGCTATCCAATGTTAAATTCCCTGAATTTGATCACTATAATTCAGTTTACTTAAGACAATGTCTTGAGCGATACATGTTGAAAAGTCATAATGTCTATAATTTTTCTTCAGATGGTCCAGTTATAAAGTTAATGATGAACTAGGCATGGTGGTGTACACCTATAATCCCAACAACTCAAGAAGCTGAGGCAGGAGCACTGCAAGTTAAAGACCAGCCTTGGCAACTTAACAAGACCCTATAAATAAAAAGTACTGAGGACATAGCTTAGTGGTAGCATGCCCCTGGGTTCAATCCCTACTACCACCAATATAAAAATAAAAAAGTAAATAAAAAGTTAATGATGAATATGATATATATATATATATATATATAAAGTAAATACATACAAAAAATTTTAATAATTAGTGAATCTAGGTAAAGAGCATATGAAGTTATATTTTTCTTGCAACTTTTATGTAGGTTTGAAAGGTCATCTTTTTCCAAATAAAACATTAAAAAAAGAAAAAAAGAATCTCATGTGCAAGACACTGCGGAAGATACAACCAAGGGTCAGGCAATGGACTTGCCTTCCAAGCCTTTATAGTGGGGAGATAAGTACATAAATAACTTCAGTTACACAGAGAAGGCCTCGAAGGCTGTTGGGAAGATGGCAGAGTGCTGATGTGGTTCAGAGAAGGCAGGGCTACACAGAGCTAGAGAGGGGACAGGCATCACCACAGAGGTACACAGACTCTGAGCTAAGACAAAAGTCAGTCAGCCATCTTGGAAAAATTCCTTAAAATTCCTTTCAGCTCAATTCTCTCATCTGTAACATGAAACTAACATCATCTAGTGGGATTTATAAATTATGTTTTCAACACAGGGTCAGTCCTGGAACAAACACTCCATCAATTATACTATTACCACAACTGCTGTGTGGCTCTTGAACCTTAGCTGAGATCTGCTCATGTGATACCTGAGGAGGAGAAATCCCTGAGGAGTGCAGACAGAGCAACATAAGCAAAGGTACAAGGATGGAAAACAGCAACTAGCAACTATCATTTCCTGTGGCTGGAGTGTGAACAGAAAGACGTCTATAGCCAAACCAGAGATACTCAGATGTCAACTGAGCCTGGACTGAACTGTACAGGCAAGGGAAGTCACAAAAACTTTCTAAGCTTTTAGGAAATTTAACCTGGTAAGATCCACCTATGACTAGACCTAGGACTCAGAACAGGCTGATTCTATGACAACAAACAACTTCAATCACCACTCTCTGATGATGAGCAATAAGGGCAATTAACCAGGGGGGAAATTTTGTTAACTACCCAGTGTCACAAGTAGCGTGTCCTCTGCAAATCTCATAGCAAAGACCGTTTTCTTCATACCTCAGCAGCATCCTCTGCTACTGACTTATGAAAGTCAGCCCTGGGGCTTAGGTTCTCTTTCTGCTAGGTGAGCTACCATTGTGGAAGACTGAGAAGGAGAGAAAAGAACAGTTCAGTGTCATGTCTCTACCTTCCTCTTTCTGTTTTCTACAACTAGTAAACTATAAAGAGATTAACAAGTATTGGTGAAGAAGACTGGCACACAGAGGAAAAAAGTAATCATTGTTTCAGTTTTTATTTCAGTCACTGAAGATCTAAGAAAATCCTCATAAAAGGGAATGTCCTCAAATTCATTACAAACTCTGATTTACAGAGCTGAAAATCACTGGCTCCATAAGAAAAGACTCGTACCTCCTTTGGCTAGGTAGCTGATTTGTTATTAAGGCTGCCCAAGTTAAGATTCCAGAAACACAGCCTAAGTGACAGGGAAGAGAAATGACTGCACAATTCTTATCCTATAATCACCAAAGCCTGGTACCCGTTATCAGCTATGTGACTGCCCCATGTTTATCTTATAACCTGTATTTCTTTCCAACATCATCAACCCTTGATTTCAAATCAAACCCGTTACCTCTACCCTATCTAGGTCTACATCCCACATAAAATCTGATGAATTAGCTTAATCTTTCTTAGCAAACTGCCTCTTCACCCTTTATTAACTGCTACCTCTACCTCAATAAACAATTTTTTTTGGTTTTCACTAACCATTAGAGTAAATTTTATGTACTGGAAATAAACAAGTACCAACCAAAGTACTCCAGACCATCCCTAAAACATCTAGGACAACTGCCCTCAATTACTACATTTTAGAATCACCTGGAAAACTTTTTAAAACCAGTAATATTCAGGAATCATTCCAGAAAAACTAAATAAGATTCTCTGGGGAGAAGGGATAACAAGATCAACTGACCTGATACTTTCAAAACTTAGGGGGAAAAAAAAAATCCAAGAGGAGGACAGAAAGAAAAAGTAGGAAAGCATGATTTAGATATTCTAGTTTTAGAATCTAATGGCAAATGATAGAAACAGACATCTACCTTAAAAATAAAGCCACAAGACACATCTCTCGTGCTTAGCTATCAACATTACCAAATTGCCACAAGTTTTTTCTTTTTTTTTTTTTTTAAACAAATAATAATCTTAAGGATAGGCAGATCCAGATGACCTTCTTTCTATTCAATGCAAGGAAAACAGTAATAAGAGCTGACTCAGGACAGTGAAAAATTGAGGAGTGGGGAGATAAACTTTTCATTCCTGGACAGCAAAACTGCCACCCACTGTAAAGATACCATCTGCTAGTCCTTTGATACAAACCAAGTCAACTGCATGTTCTCTAAAACGTAATCCATTTCAGACAGAGAAAGTCAATGCTGATACAAAAACACCTTAAGAAAACTGACCTTGAATGCTATTGGCCTTCACAAGGTGGGCACAGTCCATCAGCACTTCCTTTGGAATATCTTCTATCTTCTCTCCCTGAAACACAAAAGTAATCCAGTGGTCCACTCCCTTGCTGCTGACGGATACTGTAGCACTCAAACAGCATTTGCTGCCTTGCTTGCTAGGTATGAGTTTATTAAACAAGTAGGGGCTCTTCAATCACACTACAGAATACTGAAAAGTAAAGTAAATTTACTATGTTTATCATAGGAATATTTATTTAAATTCAGAGAAGGCAGTAATAAATAATTATATAAAAATATTAACTGTAATTATGTCTGAGTAATATTTGTTCTCTTTCTTCTCATTCTTACTTCTGGAAACCCTATGGGGAAATGGTGCCTATTTTTGACAACCCATACTCTTGCTGGCTGAATGAGGTCCCTATGACATTTAAAGAGATAAAGAGTTCTGGGTCTCAAATATCCACTAGGTCTTCAATCCTCAAACATAATCAGGAACAAAGCTCCTGTATGACAGCTCAGTCACATAAAAAGGATTGAGGATGTGGCTCAGAGGTTAAGCGTCCCTGGGTTCAATCCCTGGTACAAAACAAAACAAAACAAAAAAACATTCAAATAGAGGATTCTAAAATAACATCATAGTAACACATGTTATGATGCTGACCATTACACTGGGTTATAATAACCATGATACAATACATAGAAGCTGAGTCCATAGTAAATAAAATCAAAATGAGCAAAGGAAAAAAAAAAAAAAAACCAAAACCCTGCCATGTTGAGTGCCCATCATGTGCCAGGCAGAGTAAACAGTCATATGAAATTGATGGGATATCCTCATGCTGCCACAGAGAGAATGAATCTCAGTGAAGTTAAGTAACAAACCAAGGTCCACCATGTCTGGTAAGTGACAGAGCTAAAGATGAATCCAGGTTTAAAGCCATGCTCTAAAACTAGTCCCTGGCTTTGGTCGCTTACGGAGTTCTAGTGGCACATTGTTTATTGGTCCTTGATGCCAAGCTATGCCCCAATATTTCTTCTTACACCTGTGGCTGTCACTATTCCTAAAGTAATTTCCTATTCTTACTTTGCTACTTCCAATATAACATGAGCAAACACAAAAAAGAAAAAAAATCATCCAACTTAGAACTCTGCGTAAAGTCAGAGAAGTGAGTTCAAAGTACTCTCAATATGTGAAGGCCAGAATTCTGATGGCACATTTTGTGCCAACAGTAAATGGGATAAGAAACCCCTAGATAGATGAATTTTTTTTGTGGGTTTCAAAATCAAAGGAGACTATAGAACACTGCTGAATATCTATCATCTTCAAGGTGTTGTTGAACTTAATTAAATTCAACAAAAAATAATACATATGGTGCTTACCACATGCCAAGCAATATTCTAAGTGCTTTAAGATATGCTGGGTCATTTAATCGCCACAATGACTCAACAGAATAGATAGTTGGTGCCTCCTGCAAAGGAGGAAATGGTCCTGGAGTGATGGCTTAGCGGTTGAGGCACTTGCTTGGCATGTGCGAGGATGCGAGTTCCAACCCCAACACCACACACACAGTGAAATGTCAGAGCAATGAAAGCCACATGAAAAACCAAATAAAGTTGATTCTCTCTCTCTTAAAAAAATAAAACAAAAACAAAAGAGGAAGCAGGCAGTCAAGTAATGTGCTCCAAGTCACAAATTTAGTGTGCTGGAGAGCCAGGATTCAAATCCAGCACTGTGGCTCCACCTGGGTTGCAACCACTTAGTCTTGTGTGTCCCCAGTACATGGCTGGCACCCACCAAATTCGAGGAGCTAACCTGTTTATTTCAGGAAAGCAACTAAGTAAAAATCCCTCAGGGAGGACACACTTTCAAACTGAGCAAAGAAATTGAAACTGAACCTCAATTCAATCAAGTAAGAACTGGTGGTAATGTGAATTCAGGATGGCCATCTAATTCCTACCATAATGAAACAGCAGAATCCAAAAGGAAAAGGAAATTGTACCAAAAAAAAAAAAACCCCACAGTAACCCCATGCTTGATTTTTTTTCTAAATTTCAGTTACAAAATGCAAAGAGTTACCTAGCAGAAGTCACAATCCTCCTTTTTTCACAAAAACATCACCCAACAGTGCTAGGCATGGAGGCACATGCCTATAATAACCAGTGACTGGGAGGCTGAGGTGGGAGGATCAAAAGTTCAAGGCCAGCCTCTGCAACTCAGCAAGGCCCTAAGCAACAACTTAGACTCTCTTCCTCAAAAAAAAAGGGCTGAGGATAGGGCTCACTGGTAGTTAAGTGCCCCAGGTACAATCCTCAATACCAACCAACCAACAAAAAAATCAATAGTACAATTAAAGATCAAACACAGTTTAACCTTGCTAATAAATTCAGAAGTTCATATTGTAGGTATTATGTATTTATTAAGATAGGGATACACACACACATATATATTTATAAAACCCAAAAAGTTTTTTGAAAACCTATGGATAGCAAACAGTATTTTAAATTAGTACGATACTCTGAGAGCCATCTAGCAAAAAAGTAGTTACCTAAATATAAATATCTTTTGACCCAATAATTCCAGTCCTAAAAATTACTCAAAGAAAGTAATTCAACATAAGAAAATGGTTCATATAAAGGTATTTCTTACTGGGCATTTATAATGCTGAAAAATTGCAAATAACCTATATTCTGACAAAAGTTTCATATTAACCTTGGCATGGCATACAATATATGCCATGCAGCCAGTCAAAAAAATAAATATGTGGGGCTGGAGCAGTGGCTCGACAGTTGTGCCACTTGCCTGGCATGAGCAAGGACGCGGGTTTGAACCCCAACAACACATACACAATGAAGTGTTGGAGCAGCAATGAAAGCCACGTGAAAAACTAAACAAAATTGATTCTTTCTTTCTCTCTCTTTCACTGTCCCTCTCTCTTAAAAATAAATAAATAAAATAAATATGAAAATAATATAGAAACATGAGAAAGTTCATAAATTGTCACTTAAAAAGTAATATAATCACCCAGGAAAAGCCAGGATAGATGCAGACTGAAGAAAAAAAAAAAGAGTAGGATACCACATCACTGAAAGTGTGGCAGGAAAAAAGCAGCCTACTTGTAAATGAGAAAAACAAATGGAAAGCATAAGTTGTTTCTCACGGGGATACAGGTCTACAATTCTGGAACTCCCCGCACATACTGGAGTCAAACTCCTAAGTGGAAGATGGATGGTGGCAGCCAGGCTTTTCACTGCTGCAGAGGGAAATTATGGATAAGCTGGCGGGCTAGGGTAGGCAAGCCCAGTATTAACAGATTAGGCACAGCAGTCTGAGCTCAGATTTAGCTTGATATGGACATGATGGACAGATAGAAAAATGGCAGCAGTTAAGTGTACCAGACCTCCATGGGCTCATGGACACAGGTTCATCTCCTAGTTCTGTCAGTTGGGAGGGTCTAGAAAGCAATGATACTCTAGAAGCAACAGGCAAACCCAGACCCCGGATCTTCATTCTGAAATACCATTCACCAAGAAAAAGAACAGATTTCTTGTAGAAATGGCTGATTCCACAGCTGGAGCAGGGATAACATAAGCTGTGCCTGAAACATCTCACAGGGACAAACCATAAGGAAGTGTTTACAAAGAAAAGGATGGGCATGTGCCAGGGGAACACAGGAGCCACACTGAAAGGGCTGAAAGAGCTGCAGCCAAAGCAGGAACATAAGCAACAAAGCAACACAGAACTGGAATATAACCCAAAGTGTAAAACACACATGTGAGTCCATGCTGATGCAAAAAAAAATGAGGAAGAGACAAATTTTCCTTCCTGAACTCCAAAATATACATATAGATGCTCTGTACTCTACGAAGTGGAACTTAACTTTATCCCATGTCCCCTTGAGTAAGAGCTGGGTTTAGTGCATTGCTTTCTAATAACCAAGTCTGGAAAGGGAGAGAAAATCACCTTCACAGTGGCGCATCCTGGCAGACGCTACTCTGGCCAGGTGACCAAGGCTCACAGTATCAGTGATAAGTCATCAATGAGTGATAAGTCACCACGATGTGATGAGATGAGCAGAGCAGCTGTCCTCTGTGGTATCCACCCCCCACCCCCCACAAACCCATAACCTCAGTCTAGGCGTGAGAACATCAGATGAACTCAGACTGAGTGACACTGTACAGATCACTAATCAAACCGTCAGGGTCATGAAAAACTGCTCAGAGGAAACTGAGCCTATGTGACCACTAAATGCCTTGTGGTACTCTAGGCTGGATCCCAGAACAGGAAGATAACATTAATAGAAGACCTGATGAAGTTCAAATAAAGTCCAGAGTTTAGTTAAGAGTAACATACCAAGGTTGGCTTCTCAGTTTTAACAAATCTACCTTGATAATACAAGATGTTAACAATAGGGAAAACAATATGGGAACTCACCATGCTATCTTCACAAGTTTTCTACATATCTAAAATTATTCCAAAGTGAAAAGCTTATCTGTAAAAAAGGGAATATGTATATATATATGTGTACATATATCTACATATGTATACATAAAAAAACAACATATATACTCTGTGATTCAACTATCCAAAATATATGAATAAAGACAGATGGGAAAAATAGTGGTACTGCATTGTTAAGGAACACGAAATCTCTTTTCCTTTACGCTATCAAGCAGGAGAATCACATGAACCTGAGGAAAAGGAACCACTGGAGCAGAAAGTCTGATGGCATCCAGCTAATGGAAAGACAGAGTGCACAGGAGGCAGACAACACACCTGAACCATCAAAACAAGGCCGTGCTTTTACCTGGGAAATAAGTAGTATGGCCCCTTTAAAGTTGCAAATCAACAAGAATTTTCTAGAGGTTTTTCTGGGTCACAAGGAAGGCATCCCTTTGTTTACTAACATTTAGATTTTTTAACATATTTATTATTATTACTTCAAGCAATTTAAGTGCAGAAAAAGAATAAAGAGTAAGACATGATGTTGAACACTGAAGGAAAAGTAATGAATCCATGTTTAAATTCAGTTACCTTATGTAATCGAAGGTATACATGAGCCGAAGAGAGTTTGTCCACATGAAACCTACAAAGAAAGAAAACCACTTTTAGCAAGGGGTGTGAGAGATCATTTCCTCGGTCACTAGCATTTAAAGCATCCCATTCTAAAATAGTATTCACTCAGGGCCCATCACACTCATGGTGAATATAAAACATAGGCTCCACCTCCAAAGGGCTCACCAGCCATCTGCAGAGGCCAGATAAACCTTGCACGTTGTACCGCTGTGTGTGGTTAAGAGCCAAGACAAGTAAGATAATAAATATTAAGTGCCCTGAGAAAGGCGATTCTTGAAGTGATAAAAAGAGCTGTGACCAAAGACTTCATGGAAGAAATGAGATTTGGCTGGCCCCTGACTGAACCACAGGACTAAGGAAAAAAAGAAAAAGGAATTTCAGGTGAGAAGAGAAGGGAATGAAAGAAGTCAGCAAGACTCCAAAGCAGCCAACCTGGGAGATCCATAGGACCGTAGAATGGAAAAAAGGTGAGGGTTTTGCTTGGAATATTCTGTTTCAAGTAATGGCAACATAGCCAAAGCTGAATGTCAATTGCAGATCTGGGAAAATTAGGTAAGGTCTAAAGTCAGTAAGTAGAACATATCATTAAAAAGGATCAGATAGGGCTGGAGCAGAAGCGGTTACAGCACTTGCCTGGCATGCACGAGTATGTGAGTTCAAACCCCAGCATCACATACACAATGAAGTCTCAGAGCAACGGAAGCCACATGAAAAAGTAAATAAAACTGAGTCTTTGTCTCTCTCTCTCTTAAAAAAAAAAAAAGAAAGAAAGAAAAGGCTCAGATAAATAATTTACCCAGCCCTATATTCTGACAATGGCAGTAACATGTGTCTCCAGGTGAACACTGTCTTTTATGGCACAGTCCTAAAAATACTCAGGACATCCTTAACTCAATATCATAAATATACCTTTCATTAAGATTCCATCATCCACCAATTTAATTAAATTCTTTAAAGGCTGATGTGACATTTTGGGATATTATGCTTTTCAAGTTTACAAGTCAACAAAGTTGACTCTGTACAAGACCCAGAGATGCTCCCAGAGTCCTAACATCAAACAGTGAACACAGAAACACATGTTTAACACTTTGTGGTCCTGTTAACATTAGTCCTACCTTTCCAGACTAAAAATATTCAATAAAACCTAAGGAGATACCATTAAATTCTACTTTACATTTTGCTAGACATTTTCTTAGCATTGATGCATTTTTTAGACACGAAAATGGTCAAATATATTCACACAGCACAAGATACAGACAAATCTAATTCAACTTAGAGGTTGAGACTATTTCTAATGCCCTCTTCAAACAGGTTAAACATTGTTACTTTTTCATATAGAAAAAAAGGCATTTTTTTGCCAGTTTACATTGACTCTAGGTTTTATTCTTAATCACTACTCAGAGCAGAAATGGATATTATATTTGATTCACGTTTCTCCAAATGTTCAATTACTCATTTGTATTTCCACAACAAATTTATATTAATTATCAAATAAAGGGCATTTCCATCCAGGAAAAGAAAATTCTGCATTTTCGGCAAATCTAGATATTATATACCTCCTTATCTTCTTTCAGAATCTTAGGAAAATCTGTACTACTAACCAAGTTCAACTGAGAAGCACCCTCTCCCCTTCTAACAGTTGTCTTTAAGTAAGTTCTTTATTTATAGTTCCTACATACTCAGAGCTTTCTGATTCTTCTTCAAGGTCTCTGATGTCAAATTGTCAAAATACCCAAATTCAATATATAGTTAACAAAGCAGTACAAAGTTGTCAAAAAGCAAAACCCACAAAGGAGTATCAAGCCAGTGTCTACCAAGCTGAGATTTGTACATAGGGTAGAGGAATGGACAGAACTTTGGAGTTGGATTAAATGTTGAAAAAGCTCTAGGGGTTGGGGGTTTAGCTCAGTGGCAGAGCGCTTGCCTAGCATCTGCAAGGCCCTGAGTTTGGTACTCAGCCCTAAAAAAAAAAGAAAAAAAAAGAAAAAGCTCTATAAGCAAACTATTCTGAGCAACTTTCCTTTAAAAATCCTTACCAAATGCTCACCAGATGCAAAGCCCTAGAAGTGGGAACACTGAACTCCTCAGAGTGGGGCCTCTGAAAATCCTGCTCATTAGGCAGTTTAGAGGCAGTAATGCACACTACTTCTACTTTCCTCATTTAAAAATTAATCTAGTTCCATTCTCACCCCAGGAAAATTCTTTGCTTAGAGGAATCTCAGGTGGTCTTTCTGAGATAGATTCAAATATTGAGACAGCCACAGAAGGAAAGTCTCAAATAGTTCAACAAAGGGAACCAGGTAAAAAATCTACCATGAAATGCAGATCAACTCAGGATCATTGCTGACACTCCCTGGAAGACTGCCAGGGGGAAGCATATGAACTGGAATGGGTCTTAAGGTTTGGGCCTATTCCAGATTACGTCAGTTCTCAAATAACTGATGAAAATAAAAACCAATCATGTCCGTCCCTAGCCACTAATCTCTAGACTATTGAAAAGTGTCAAAAACAGGTCTCTAGGTACCTATAGACACCAATTTGGTATATGTAAATCTTAACAAAATTGAAAATCAAAGCCATAATTTATTGGGTGTCAACTGTAAATCAGAAATTTCTCTTCTACTTTTTTATTTATTTATTTATTTTTAAACAAAGAGGGGCAGTAAGAGAGAGCAAGAGAAAGAAGCAATTTTTATTTAGTTTTTCAAGTGACTTTCATTCCTCGGACACTTTATTGTGTACTAGGGTGGGGCTCGAACTCGCATACTCCTGCATGAGAGGGCTGGAGCGGTGGCTCAGTGGTTTCGGCGCTTGCCTGGCAAGCACGAGGACCCAGGTTCAAACCCCAGCACCACGTACACAACTAAGTGTTGGAGCAACGAAGGCCATGTGAAAAACTAAATAATGTTGTTTCTCTCTTTCTCTGTCTCTCTCACTATCCCTCTCTCTTTAAAAAAAAAAAGAAAACTCCTGCATGAGAGGCAAGCGCTGTAACCACGAGGCCACTGCTCCAACCCCCTACTTATTTAATTTTAGAAAATGGAAAATGACTTTTATGTTGCATCTGAAAATACAACCTTTATGCTGGTATTTATGCTTCAAAGTTATGCCCATTAGAGTTCCTCTTCTTATCTTCTTTCAAAGTTGGCATGTTAAAAACGTACAGGTGAGGGCTGGGGCAGTGGCTCAGCAGTTATGGCGTTTGACCGGCATGCGCAAGTACATGGGTTCAAACCCCAGCACCCACATACACAATTAAGTGTCAAAGCAACAAAAACCATGTGAAAAACTCAATAA